>PVJI01007237.1:0-79683 GCA_004026765.1 Micronycteris hirsuta | reverse complement strand
GCCGTCTTTGACCAAGATTTGGAATTTTCTGACTTGGACAGGATTCCCAACAGGATGGCCTAAATGCAAAATCTCAATGGGATTCTAGTATTCAAGGAAGGTGTGAGTGAGAAATGAATTTCACAAAAACAAAACCCTCAATGAACTTGTGGAGCATCTCAAAGGACAGAGAGGTCACTACTTCTAAAGATCTCACAGCTCACGGGACCAGTAAAGTTGGCAGACATTTCATCACAGAGAAATGATGGTGTCAGAACTACTTAACGAGGAAAGCCTCTTTGACAGGGCATTCTCAACACCGAGCCTGCTGGACTTCTGGGTTTTGTTTGTTTTTTTCCACAGCACTGTCAAAGAAGGGCTTTTGCACACACCCATCCCCAGTGGAAATCCTACACTCACCCTGGCACTTGTCATGGAAAAGACCTCTCCCTTCCTATGAAAGGACACCTAAGCCTTCAGAGATATTAAAAGAAATTCTAGAAAAAGAAGGTGTGAGATAAACCTCTCTAAAGCACAGTTCTGAATATCACATCTAGATGTCCAAGGTTATGCACATTCTCTGAAATGCATGCAGAGCCTGAACATAAGCGGGAACAGAGGAAAACACTTGGGACCTACCTTTCACTCATGCCTTCAAGCAGAACAGCTGAAATCCTCTTTAACCTGTCTGCAAGCTCAGGGAGGCCTTCAGTGATAGCGCCCACCGTATTGCTGGTAATGAGGGACAGGCAGGCAATAATTTTCAATTGATTCAGCTTTTCTGACAGTTCCTGAAGACGTACTTCTTCTGTAATCAGTGTCTAGCATATTTATTTAAAATAGAAAAATAGAAAGGGAAGCTCAATACCATGAAAATGTAAAAGAAGCCATATTGCATCCAAACTCCCATTTTTATCTGATTTCGGTCAAGTCAGTAAACCACATGCAACACAGACAGACTCGCTGATTCACACTTAGAACTTAAGGATGAACATAACAGGAAACTTGTCAAGGGGAAAAAAAATCACTCACCTCTGGAAATACTTTTTTCTGATAATCCCACTGCAACAGTTTCAAATAACTGTTATTTAGCACCAATGTAGGGCTCAGGCTTGGCTTGGAGCTGCTTTCAGCCCCAGGAGTTAAAGCGGTCTCAGAAACAGAAAGTAATTCTTCGTTTACAGATTCTTCTATCCATTGTGTAGTTCTATCAAGAGCACCTACAAGCGAAAAGGCCACACATTTGTCCCACAGCGGATGGGTCCCTGCAGTTGTGTATTCTTTGTGACAGATTTGTGTCAGGTGCTGGGTGCGAGTGGAAAAACAGCCATGGCCCCCAAGGAGCTTACGGTCTGGACAGGCAGACAGGCCTGTACACTGACCACAGCAGCACACCCAGAGCACTAGAAGGCACGGGCTGGAGGTAGCAGAGGATGTCCAGAGCAGAGTCTAAGAGAAAGAGCTGTGATGCTTGAAGATACAAGACAGACAGAGGAAAGGGCTGTCACCCCAGGCCAGGAGAACAGCCCACACAAAGACCCCAAAAGTGAGCACATACGGCACACTGCGGATGCTACAGGCAAGTCCTATTGCTGGCACATAAAGAACCGGGGGGGGGGGGGGGGGGGGGGGGGGGGCGCGTGGAGTGGTAGCAGATGGCACTGGATGAGTAGATGGGTTAGCAGCTCATCCACGAACTTGAGTTTTGTGAGAAGGTATTTAGAATCAAGGTATTGATGAGTAAACAGTTTTGGGCACTGGACCCTTCTAGTGCCTGATCAGAGTTATGTCTTCCCACAATGCACATGCACACTGGTGTGCACGCTTTATTTTATTTTATTTTAGACCCAGTACTGAGGTTTCCTGTTAGAAACAAGTTGTTTTTAATGCTACATTTCTTATAAAATTATGGATTTGGTAGAATTTATAAGGTGGCAGTTACTAAAAAAAAAAAAGCAGACTGGAAAAACAGGTGCAGATTTTTTTAATGAAGAATGAAATAAAGCACAGTCACCCTGACAATCTTCCTCTGACCCGAGCACGTAAACGGGGGTAATTTATGAGTAGCTGTTTGCTACACTAAAGCAACGCCGCCCCTAGAATTTCGCAATTTTGTTTCTCCTCAGTTGGCAAATGTTGTTCTTGGTTTTTCTGGTTCTGCTAAGAAAAATGTAAAAGGCTTGCCGTCTTTTATTTAAATGATATCCACAGAGAGCAGAAACCATCACAGATGTAATTACAATGTGGCAATATGAGCATTTACACTGCAAGTGTAACCATTTACAGCCGACACATTTAAAAGGCCATTTAGTTATTTCAAACAAAAGCAAGAGTGTAGCATAGTGGTTCTCAATCCCCGCTGACTTTAGAATCATCTGGGGAGCTTTAAAAAGGAAAAAAAAAAAAAAAAAGATCCTGGGCACGGTTCCTGGAGACTCTGATTTAATCAGTCTGTGATGGCGCTCTGGCATCCGCATTCAAACGCCCCAGGTGACCCTAATGTGCACCCAGAATTGAGTACAACTGGTAAAGCAAGAAGAGCACGAGTTTAGAGTGAACCATCAGGTTTTCTCTGAGGGATCTGTTGAAATTTATTTCACAAGCTAGTACGTTGAATGCTCTATATGGGTCTGAAGGCAAGGTCGACTCCACGAGGCACCTGCACCATAGGTCTTTCACGCGGACAGTAGTAAGAGCCTCTCTATTCACTCATTTACTCCGTGGCAACTGAGCACCTAGTGCACACCAGGTACTGCACCAAGTGCTGGGAATCACAGACGAGTAAATACAGTCCCTGCACTGAAGAAGTTCCTATTCTACTTGGAGAAACACAAGAACAGGTGATGACTTTACGGGCGTATTTACCTGAGATTTTCCCAGGAGCAATGGAGGCCCAAGAGCACCTAACCTGACTACTCCACACCAATACAGGCTCCTGATTTCCTGCCAGGCAGGCTTGGCCTAACCAGTGCCCTCCCCACAACTCTCTCTGATTCTCTAAATCCATATCCTGCCAGTCGGTAGTGGCCCAGCCCCACTCCCTCTTCCTTCGAGCCTTTCCTGATTGTTTGGATCCATCCTTATCTCTCCGCCTTTGAATTTTTGATCTGGCTGTCATTTCTCTTAAACAGCTGAACTGAAGAACCACTTCTTCATTGTTTTTAATTGCCATTAAACACTTCACGTGCCTTCGTCTCACTGCCATCTCACTAGTGAGATTCCTGAGGGCCCAGTCTATGGCCTCTGTTCCTCTTCCCTTTGACTTAGCTCACAGCACGACCTGGTAAGTGTGAGAAATGTTTGGCTTGAGTTTCCAAAGCAAATGGGTCTGCTGAGACAATCAGATATTTTCCCAGTGGTATTTGCCACACAGTAGGTGCTTATCGAAAAGCCTCTGCGCTCTCACCTTGATTGGGTGTCATCCCAAAAAGTGAAGTGACGCATCGCCAATTTAATTCCCGATCGGGGCACATGCCTGGGTTGTCGGTTTGGTCCCTGGCTGGGGCGCACAGCAACCGGTCCAGTCCACGTTTCTCTCCCTTTCTTTCTCCCTCCCTTCTCCTCTAACAATTTAAAAAAAAAAAAAAAAGCCTTCGCTCTCTATATTTGACATGAGAGATCTGTCTGGTTTCCATCTCTGGAGACAACAATGAATTTAAGGATTGGCTCAAATAGTTTCCCTCATATTGACAAACTGATTTGGTCCTCATGCCTGCATTTATCTTACTTTTTCCACTGTCATCCAGTAAAATGTTTACTAATGTACACAGTGTATGCAAATCAAACTAAAAGACTCAGGGTGCTTTTGCAAACTCTTTCAGAAAGCAGGAGAGAACACTTTCCAAATTTGTTTTATGACACTAACTTTGCCCTGATACCAAAATCAGGCAAAGGCATTATAAGGGGAAAAAATTACAGAGTAGTATCTTTCATAAATACAGATGCAAAAATCCAAAAATCCCCAGTCAGGGCACGTATGGGAGGCAACTAACAACCAATCAATGTTTCTCTTTCACATCAATCTCTCTCTCCAACCCCCTCTCCCCTCCCTTCTTATTTCTTATTCTCTCTAAAATCCATAAACACATATTCTCAAGTGAGGATTTTTTAAAAAATCATTAAGAAAGCATTAGAAGGGCAATAAGATAAAAATAATAATATACCAGGACCAATTGGTGGGATAAACATCTCAGTACTGTAAGGTTGGTTTAACACTAGAAAAAAGTGAATCATTGTAATTCACTACATTAATACAAAAAAAGAAAAAAAAACACAATCACTTTAGTATATGCAGAAAAAGCATGTGACCAAATTTAACATGTGACCTACTTAGAGAAAGTCTCTTAGTCAACCAGAACTAGATGAAAATGTCCTCAACCCAGAAAAAGGACATCAATGAGAAGCTGTAGTTAACATAATACTTAATGATCAAACAATGAACATTCTTCTCCCAGAAGGGCAGTGATGCCCTCTCTCGTGACTTCTATTCAACATTGTGATTAGCGGTCCTAGTTAGTGCAATAAGGCAAGAAAAAGAAATGAGGCATGCAAAAGAAAGGAGGAAAGAAAGAAAGAAAAATTATCTTTGTTCACAGACATGATGGTATATATAGAAAAGCCTGAAAAATATTCCAGAAAGCTACTAGAATTTATAAGTTAATTTATCAAGATTTCAGTCAATTAAAAGTCAATTATATTTCTATATACTAGAAAGTGACTTTATAAAATATCCAAATCAATAAAGTTATTGATTTAAAAGTTACTGAAAATGAAAAATGTGTCTTTTATTTTACAGAAAAAAACTTAACAGACTTTTTGGCCAAACCAATAATAACCTGTCAGAGAAAAATTCCCATAAATAGACTTGTAATGTATCAAGTATAACAGGTATTACAGATACAATTTTAAAATGTGCTAGTTATATGGCTACTTCTAGAAAACATCCAAAAAAATCTTTAGGACCTTAAGATATGCAAAGATTTTGTAGATAGTTTACTAAATGCACAAACCATAAAAAAAAATTTGATAATTTGGACTTCACATCAAAATTTAAAGCTTCTCCTCTACAAACGGTAGTGTTCAGGAAATGAAAAAGGCAAACTGCAGAGGGGCAGATACTCTCCCAACACGTGAATCTGGTGAAGGACTTGCTTCCAGAAAGGATAAAGAGCTCCTCAATTCGACAGTAAGACAGCTTCTAATATGGTACCCTAAGCATAAAATGTGACCCCTGAACAGGCAACGCGTCCACATCCTGAATTGGAGGAATGGCCAGGCCAGCTCTCGGCCCGTATGATTCTGAGCAGGCAACACCCACACTGACTAGGAGAATGGTGGCAAATAGGTGAGGGGGGGCCTCTGAAGCTGAGCAAGCTTTCAGATATCCCCCATCTCCAACATTCTGGAAAGTATCCCAAGTACCCCACTTTCCAACCAGAAGAACATAGTTCCCTTACCCAAGACACTTGCTCTTTTACACCTAGCAACCCCCACCTCCCCTTCTTTTGGTCCTGATTTTCCCTGAGAAACCACCTTCCCTTGCTCCGTGCCTTCTTTTGTGACTACTGATTAAGAGGCCCTTGACCAGGCATTGGCCTAACCCACGCGCCTGTCAGACTCTTACCCGGAACTCTGAAAGGTGACCACAGCAGTCAAGGACGACCCAGTTTGAAGTTTACACGAACCATCCTGACTACAGAGGCCAGGAGCTTGCCCTTGTTTTGTTTTGTTTTTCATTTTTTTTCAATCCAGATTCCTGACACTCTCCTGGCTTCTGGCCTTGCTAGGGGAAGGTATTTTAGCTTTTCTGTAGTGCAGCTTTAGCCTCTATCCTTCCACTTACTTCCTTTTTTGCTAAATTAGCCAGAGTCAGTTTCCGTTGGTTTCAATACAACCCAGCTGACATAACACAAAACTGAAAAATCAAAGAAAACTGCCCCAGCAGCAGCTTAGTTTCATCTCGGCTCGGCTAGGGGACACCTGGCTTCGAGTCCTCGCCCCACCACCGGTTAGCTGTGTGGCCCTGTCTTCGGGCAGGTCACGGCTGAGCACCGGACTGCTCATCTTTAAAATGCTCCACAGATACACCCCGAATGCCGCGTATGCCGGACGAAGACAATCAGAATGCAGAGTGGTGTATTTTCAAAAAATATTTCTCATAGGATTTTTGAAAGAATTACATAAAATTCATGAGAACATTTTATCGAATGTAAAACACATAAGTAAATAAACCCTTTTTCTTTCTGAGTATATTAAAAATTACTTGTGATATGGCTCTCTCAGGGATAATTTATTACTTTTTCAACAGGTAATGTAGTTTTTGTATCTAATGTGATTACCTTTTGGATGCATAATACATGCACCCAATCATTCATTGCCAAAGGTTTTCTTAGGTGTATTTTACTTTATTTTTATCCTATCCCATTCTTTTTTTTATGTTAAATATCTTAAGTATAATCAACATACAATAAACCGCACTCACTGAAAGTGTACAATCTGAGAAGTTTTGATACATGTCCACATACATGCAGCCATCACCACAGTTCAGATAATGAGCATACATCACCCCCAAAAGGTTCCTAGTGCGCTCTGTAATCACCCCACTTCTCCCTCTCCCCCATCCCCACCCCGCCATCCCCACACATGCTGATCTGCCTTCTGTCACTGAGACCAACTTGCTTTGTCTGCAGTGTTATGAAAATGAAACCATACAGTATGAACTTTTGTTTCACAACACTGCGGCTAGACAGTTATGTAACTTAGGAAGTGACCACCCTGCCAAGTTTAGTGCCCCTCTCGCACCAGACATACAGGGCGGGCAAAGTAGGTTTACAGTTGTGAGCACGTGACACACACAGTTTATTCCTGTACCATCATTCATTATTTATTGTGTCATTTTCCACATGAACAACTGCCTACTCTTGCCCCGCCCTGTAGTTATCACAATATTATTGGCTATATTCCCTAGGCTACACTTTATGTGCCCAGGACTGGTCTGTAACCACCAATCTGTACTTCTCAATCCCTTCCCTTTTCACACCCATCCCCACGACGCCCCTCCCCTGTGGCAGCTGTCAAAATGTTCTCTGCATCTGTGAGTTTGTTTTGTTTGTTCATTTATTTACTTTTTATTTTAGATTCTACATACATGTGAAATCTCTTGGGTGTATTTTTTTTAATTAATTAATTTATTTATTTATTTTTATCCTCACCCCCGAGGACATTTTTTCATTGCTTTTGAGAGACAGAAAGACAAGGGGGCAGGGAGACAAACAGCAGTGAGAGAGAGAGAAACGTCAATTGGCTGCCTCCTCACGCACACCCAACTGCGGACTGAACCTGCAACCTAAGTATGTGCCCTGACCAGGAATCGAACCTGTGACCTTTCTGTCTATGAGATGATGCTCCAATCAACTGAGCCACACTGGCCAGGGCTCTTGGGTGTATTTTAGATAAGGCAGATACATGTATAAAATTGGTCAGAAAAGTAAAATCTTGGGGTCAATTCAGAAACTCAGAGTACATTGCTGTATTAACTTTACAATACTTAACTTTACAAAATTCATCTATATACAAATTCCATTGTCTTTCTGTGTGATACAGAGAGGCTCTTATTTTGATACTGGGGCACCGTGGCCGACTTTTGGCAGTCACTTAAGGATATAATTAACAACTGACATGCACTCTGCGTCTGGACTCGGCTTCTCTGGGAACATATTTGGAGCTGGGCAGTGATGACCTATATGCACAGCTGGATTTATTCTATTCTTAAATCTCTGGAAATAGCCAAGTCAACGCGAAAGGTGCAAATGAATCACAGGTCAGTAAGTCTAGGTTTTAAGGAGAGAAACAAATCATCTGAGACAAACAAAACTATAATTCAGCCCCACGCTATGAATTTGCTCAAGATTCCAAGCCATCTTTATTCAAAACACGGAAACATCTGCACACGTGTTTATACACACATCCACAGGCACACAAACGACACCAACCACTGAGTCTCAGGAAAATGCTGCTGAGAACAGACTAGAGTTAGGGTTTCAGATTCGGGCTCTGTGAGGGGTTCCCCTTCCCTTCACCCTTCTCTCTCTTCGGGACTAAAACAATGGAGCCCTGAAGTCACAGCCCGTTCGTTGTAGACGGATCCCGAGACGTCACCCAGTCTTATAGAGCACCCAACGCCAGAGCTCCCTCTGCCCACCCTCCGAAGACAGCCACCGTCCTGCTGGAAGGGAGCAGTGCTGCGCCGTGGCTGAGCGCACAGGCCCTGGGACGGAGACATAGCTGGGTTCACAGGCTTTACTACTTACCAGCAGCCACCTGGGGTTGAGTACCTGAACTCCAATTTCTTCATTTGTAAACAGTGGGTGACAACAGTACCAGCTTCACAGGGCTACTGTGAGGCTTGAGTGGGCTAATAAATGGAGTGTTTCGCATGTAGTAAGAACTTGGCACTTACTAAGTGCTCCAATGAAATGTAGCTAGCATGGACTACTATTATGAAAGAGCAGCCCATTCCAGTGTTCAAACAACTCCAGCTGCTAGTAAGGTCAAACCCAGATGATGCTGCTCCCGTGCACGGGTTCTCCTCAGCCCTACAGAGCTTAACCGAGGTCCCGGAATCACTGTCAGCAGGGCAGAGTGCACAGCCCACCCGAGACTCCTTGGTACCAAGCAGAAGTGCCCGGTTTCACAGACTGTTTGTTCCTCATGCGACCCTCCGTGACCCATGCTCTTTCCTGCACATTCTCCATCCTGCTGGAGCCCCTGTGCAAGCAGCTCCTGTTTGGTTTTCTGTACCCAATGCTACTAGATTGACTACCTTGACAGAGAAGGTCAGTCCTCAAGGGGAGGAATGAGGTGGGTGGATCGCCTAACTCAGCCTTAGACTGTGGTCAGTTCAAGTCCAGACAATAAATAATGTCCGTGGCTAGGGTCTGCCAATGAGAGAGCCAGCTAGGGAGTCTTTCACCAGCTGTGAAATCTCAGCTCCTCACCTGTGAAATGAGAGCATCTATCTACCCTCCTGAGTAACCGTGTGGATTCAATGAAATAATACTGCCTTTACTCCCACTCTTTCTTGACTCCTTGCAGTCCAGCTTTAGTGCCCACTAGTTCATTGACCAGTGGGTCACCATCAAGGTTACCCAGGATCCTCATGTAGTTATATCCTGTGGCCAAGCCTTGGCTTTTTTCTCGACCACTTAGCAGCACTTATCACAGCTGATAATGTCTTCCTCTTCCAAATACTTTCTTCTCATCTTACAGGACACCACTCTCTCCTGGCTGTCTTTACCTCGGGCTACTCCCGTGGTTTCAATGGCTGGATCCTTCTCTTCAGCTCTAGATGCTCTAGAGTCCCAGGTCAGGCCCCTTCAGTACCTACACTCACTGCCCAGGCGATCTCACCCCGTGTAATACTGTGGATAAGAGCATGGGCCGTGGAGCCGGACTGCCTGGGTGAATCCCACTCTGTAACACACAAGTTGTATTATGGAGGCAAGTGATTTAACCTCCCTGGGCCTCGGTTTCCTCATCCATAAAATGGGGAGTGATTGCCTAAAGGTATCGTAAAGCGTAAATTAGTTAATACAGGTAAAGAGCTTAGATTGTGGTCAGCATTTTATACATGTTACCCAGTTCTATGACTTCATCTACCATAAATATGCTGATGATTCCCAAATGTACTGATATATCTCCATTCTCCAATATTCCAGTCTCTCATTTCTAAAAGCCTACCTGACATCCCCATGTGTTTGTTGCACAAGACCTCAGAGATCGTTTGTCTAAAACTGAACTTGATTCCACAGCTTCTCCAACCTTCTTTCCCCTCCTCTTCCCACCTCATTCACCACTACTCACCCAGCTGCTCAGGTGAAAACCCTGGAGTCACCCTCAACTCCTCTCCTTTTCCCCTCATCCAGCTGTCGGGAAATGCAGTCATTCCACTTTCAACACACATCCAGAACGTGACCTCTTCCTACTCCTTCCCCTACCGCCACCGGACCGAGCCACCATCATTGCCTGCTCGAGCAACTGCAACACCACCTAATTGGTGCCCTTGCTTCCCTTCTTGCTGCATATAATCTATTCTCTACCCAAAAGCCGGAGTATTCTTTACAAATGAAAATCACATGTTGCTTCCCTGATCAAAACTCTCCAAGGACTTCCCATCACACTTGGCATGAATCTGAATTCCTCTCATTTCCCAACAAGGCTCTATAGGAACTGTCTACCTCTTGGCCTCATCTCCAGCCACGCTCTCCTTGCCCGCTAGCCATCCCGTCTGCCTTGTTTGTCCACCTTCCCAAACAAGGTGCTGCTTTGGGGCCTTTGTGTTTGCAGCTACTTCTGGCTGGCAAGTTCTTTCCCCACATCTTCACATACCTCTCTCCTTTGCAAACTCTGCTCAAATGTTACTTGTGAGAGAGGCCTTCCTAGTCTGCCTCATCTAAAACAAAAACAAAACAACACTCCCCACTCTCACTCCTGCACCATTCTTGTCTGCCCCTTTATCCAATTTTCTTCATGGCACTTAATAACACAGCTGATAATACAAGTTTCTTTGTCGACTAGAATGTCAGCTCCCTGGGGGCCATGACTTTATTCTGTTTAGTTCACTGCAGTGTCCACAGCACCTACGCAGTGTCTGGGGCACGGCAGGTGCTCAATAAATACTGTTTTCAAAGTGTAGAGAAATGAATAGTGTTTGTAGGTGCACTAAAGCCGCTCGATAATATTGATGCTCAGTGAATATTGTTTTCAATGCATAAAGAAATGAATAGTGCTTGGCATAGTTCCTAGGACACAGTAAACAGCTACAAGTTTGTGAGGTCAGTTTTAAAAGTTAAAAAAATAGTCCTGGCTGGTGTAGCTCAGTGGATTGAGCGTGGGCTGGGAACCAGAGGGTCCCGGTTCGATTCCCAGTCAGGGCACATGCCTGGGTTGCGGGCCAGGTCCCCGTGAGGGCCATGTGAGAGGCAGCCATGCATTGCTGTTTCTCTCCCTCTCTGTCTCCCTCCCCTCCCCTCTCTCTAAAAATAAAATCTTAAAAAAAATAAAATAAAATAAAAAAATAAAAGTTAAAAAAATAATGTTTAACAGGAAGACCAAAATTCTTTACAAATGCTTCTTAAGATGTCAAAATATATTTTCACCTAATTTCAACATAAATAGACAATATCTTGTACTTACTTGGAGTTTCTTCTAAAATTTCCTGAAACTTGCTTCTCTCATAATCCACCAACTGGCGTTGAAAATGTGGTCTAAAACTCCGAATTAGAAAATTGGCCATGTCCATACTCATGAGTTCCAGGACTTGAAATATTTCTCTAAAAATTTTAGAGTTAAAATAGTTACAGAGGTGATTAAAAAATTAATCTGAAATTCATTAATTTTTACCTATTTCTCAGGCTGAAAAAAAATAAACATCCCCAAAATGGTTTTTAAATTCCAATCACCATTTGGCAAGGTCGCTTTTCATAGGAGGAATTACACACGCATCCCAACTCTATCTTTCTATAGCTCTCAAGAGTATTTGCTTTAGCAAACATACTACCTCCAGCTGAGCCATTACATCCAGTTCTGAACTGATGGAAAGACACTAAGAAGTATATACAATGAGTCTTAACAATGAGACAAAAAAGGTTCAATAAGGAATTTTCATTTGAAAGCCCCTAAAATTTTAAGGAGTCTGAACATAGTATATATAATTTCTATTCCTAATGGAATTAGAAAAAGGAAAAGGAAGAAAAGATGGGGCAATGAGGCACCTGGGAAAAAACACTCCCTTTTAGAGCTGGACAGCCCATTGCGCAAATCCAGCTCTGTGGCCAGATACAAGTCACTCAACGTCTCTGAGCCTCAGCTTCCTCACCTTTGAAAGGAGAGGACAAGGTCAAGCTTGGAGGGATGTTGTGAAGAGTGAATGAGATAATAAATGTAAAATGTAGGGGACAGTGTCACCCAGTAGGTGCCCAATAAATGACCAAGATGAACGCCACAGATCTGATACCACACATATGGGTAATAAAACAACCAGAAGCAAAGATTCTGCAACTGAAGAATTGCAATTTGCCAGAGCTGAGCTCAGAAAGCCTACTTTAAAGATGGGGAAAAGTGACTTTGAGGGGTTGTCAACTTACCCGAGGTCACAAAGTAAGTTACCTGCTACATGCAGTTTCCTTTTCCTACCTTCCCAATACTGTTACATAAAACTTACATATCAATGTGGCCATATTCACACGCACACAAGGAAAAGTTCCCCTCAATGGCAAGAAATGTGGCAGCTGCCTCCTTCCTCTAGGATCACAAAGAAGTTACTGTCTGCACAGCCAGATTAGATAGATTCTCACTTTCTCAGGGAAGCGCAGGCAGAAATGTCGAGCTGACCACCCAAGATCCACGCTCCCTTTCCACAGCGCAGATTTGTGGCTGGGAAATGCATTTCCAGACAGCCACCACATTTCCCAGACCCCCTTCACACTCTAGGTGGGACCACGGGACTAGTCAGTCAGTGGAAGGTGCCACTTCTGGGCCGAGGTGGGTAAACACTGGGTATAACTGCCCTGTAATCTCTTTCCCATGCACCAGCCGAACGTAAAGGACTCCAAGGACCTGGGCGAGGGTAAAGCCAACGCCAGAAGGAGCCTGAGTCACTGAACGCATGTGGAAGGCTGCCTGACCAAGAACCCCCGGCTTGCACTGTGACATGAATGAGAAACAAATTTGAGTTGGTTTATTGGGAACTGAGAATTCAGGGTCATGTGTTATAGCAGCTGGCCTTACTCTAATAAAGAAGCCTTTCTAGATTCGTGACTAGGTCTCCCTGCTGGAGGCTCCACTAACCCTTCCACTTCCCCTCCCACAGCACTTACTACAATTGTCATTCCTTGTTCAAGGCCTCTCCCTGCTAGAGTGTAAAACTCCCTGGGTCAGACGCTGTCTCTGGCTTTTTCCAACACTGCATCCCTAATGCCCAGCACCTGCCAACTAACAACCCTGTGAGATCATTCTATCTGAAAACTCTATGTACACAACAAATGACTGACTTAATCCTTGCTTATTTTTTCCCCCTGGGGCCAAGGATTCCTCTGAGAGACCAGCCATTATTCTGTGTTCCTCAATCCTCACACTTCCCTTTCGAGGGAACTCATAGGTACTCTAAGAAAACGCAAGCAGCAAAAGTGCTAACCTCAGCACCTCCACGATGTTGCCCGTAGCCTTTAACTTTCTGACATCATCATCTCTCACAGGAGCACACAGCTTCCCCATCGTGCTGATGATATAGCTGGCCAGGCCCGGGATGTCAACAGCGCTGTGCTCAGCTTGCTGCCTAATGAGGTCTGTGTCCAAAACTTCACAGATCTGGTTGCGAAGCCGGTTCCCACCACCAGGAGTCAGAAAAGAGAGAAGAATCTACACAGGGAAAGAAAGGAAAAATTAACAGCATCATTGCATGAATAAAGGTTGTCTTTTTTTTTTTATTTCAATGTCTAGACGACAAAGCACCCTGTCCATATTTTAATGCCCTGGACGCCACAGAAGGTTGTATGGACTGATGGTGGATCAGAGCACTCCAGTGTCTCAACCCTAAAAAGAAAGATCTAGCTTCTGAATTTAAGTCCCCTACCCCTTTCGTGGGAAATTACTGATTCTCTCGAAATAAAAGCAAAAAGTAAGGAAGCGATATTATTGAGAACTTCAAAAGGTTTACAGATGAACTCTGCAAAGAAAGAACAAGTTGCAGATCACGGCTCCAAAAGGATGCATTAAAGAAGAGCAAACAGAATCCACCCCCCCCCATATGAGCTCCATTAGTATAATATATTATATTTTACATATAAAATATTCATATTATATAAGCAACCTCTACTGAACACTCAGCACACAGCAGACACGGCACTGACACACACAGCACACAGACAGGAGCACTCTGAGTCAGAGTGACTCAGTTTCAAACCCCTTTCCACCCCTCAAAGCTGTGTGATGCTAGGCAAGGCAGGGAACTTGGTTTCTTTATATGAAATGACAGCTGTCACTGCCTCACAGCATTATGGTAAGGGTAAATGGATAGTCTAATGCTTGGCACACACAGCGAGTGTCTCGTCAATGTTAGCTAAAACTGTAATGGTCACCTCATTCAATCCTTACAACTTGAGTGCTCAGAAAGTAAGGCTTAGAGAGGGAGGCCATCACCGGACCAGGACTATCCAACTCCGAGTCTGTGGTCTTAACCAGCACACCCACTACCCGGAGTGCAGCACCGCCCTCAGTTCCCCCCACTGCCCCACTCCCCCGCCCCCACCCTCCTCTAGGAGGTGCAGGAAAACTCCCTCCCAGGGACCGAACCTGCTCCGTTTTTCAAGAAGAGTCTCTAACACTCTTTGGAGGACATGAAAACAGTCTGGGGGAAAAGAATTATTAATTAATACAGACAATGTCAACTTGCCTCTCTGATTTCCTCAAACAGTTTGATGGCGTGTTCATACTCAGGAGGCTCGGCGTTCAGTTCTGATTCCAAGACATCCCAGTAGGCCTGGTGCACAATGCTCTTCACGCGGCTGGCCAAGCTACGGGAATGATGCAGATTGTTCTTTTAAATGGGCATTGCTTTCCCTGTTTATAAGAGTGGTATGTTCATGGTAGAAATCTTAGAAAAACAGAATGAAATTGCCCATAACTCCACTATTTCCATTTTTAATGTATTGTTTTAACACAGAGTACCCAGTAAGTACAATATTACCTCGCATGCTTGCTTGTTTCATTAAATATTCTGTCATGTTTGCCCAGCCTTCCTTTAGTAAGTACATACGACCCCTTCCTAAGGAGATGCTGTAATTTACCTAGCTACTCTTTTACTCAGGTTCTTAGTCTTGTTCTAGATTTCTGGGAAGAGGTGGCAAAGTTGTTCTTCCTCAACAGCTGAAGTTTCATGGCACAGAACAGACTGGCCCCGAGGAGACATGCATTTGAAAGCCTGCCAATTTCAGCTTCGATGTCCCATTTAAAGTTAGCCAGACTAAACTGCTGAAATAGGAGCGTCCTAGGAAGAGCTCACAATAGCATAGATGGTCATCTTGCTTCACCCCTTACGTCAAAGCCCTAAAATAGGTGCGCACTAAAATACACATCCCTCTGAACGGCGCCACCACTGTGCAACGGCTCTGAGAACCGCACGTTTCCATGCCCTAGAGCTCCTTACCAGTCTCCACCCTCCCACGGGGGTACACGCCTCTCCCACGCAGAGGCCACAGCTTCCTCGAGATACCTGGCGTATACTGAATGCTCAGTAAGTGCATGGGGAGTGAATTAACAATTCGATAGGATAGTGTGGCATAGCTCCTAATTTTTCTTTTTAAAGTGCAAATAGCTAAATATACAATAATGTTAGGAGCAATGAAAGTTATAACTTCTATAACTACAAATACTACCTTCCGCTCAGACACTTTAAATGGTGACACTTACTCAACATGAATGCCATTTCCAATGTTCGAGACTCTCCTGAGCAACCACAGAACAGTGACAGAGGCAAACACTGCAGGACGGGCTTCTGCTCTCCACGCCACAAGCCTCAAGTGGTTGGTCTCGACGGACAACCCGGAATGAGCTAAAACAACTTTATGGCTCCCTCAGGGACATCTGAGTTTTAATTTACGTTTTCCTAACGGCTGAAAGATGCTTTTGAGGTCTTTAATTTTCTGGGATGGGACGGGAAGGAGGGGAGGAGGGCATGAGACCAACCGAATCATTTCTAAGCATTCCTACTGGGTATCAGAAACCTGACTTATTTTACCAAGGTTTTTCCCCAAAGAAAATATTTGGTAAGACATGAGTCATCCGTATTTCAAAAAGTAACAACGTGGCCATTGTGGAGAGTCATCTGAAAAATCGACAGTTCTAATGCTGTGTCATTTTTAAACACTGGTAATGTGTCTTAACTCTGAGTGCTGTTTCCCTTGCTCACATCATGTAGCTCTGGAAGAAAACAAAGGGAAGAGGATTCATGTTTTCCGTAGTATCAAGAAAGCACATGTGCAAGGCACTCGCATGCCCCTGAGCACGGCTTTGCAGTGAGCGCTGCAGTCTCCACCTCATTCTCGGGGAGTGTACGGCTCAGACGTGGTCTCAGCAGCGTGAGGGTTCAAGCCCCTGGGTCTATCTGATGCTAAAGCACCTTTACTACGGCATGTATTTGCAACTTTTGAATTAAAGTACAGTATCACCTAATTGTCTTTTGCTGTACTTCATGAAACATGCTAGTTTTAACGTCCAACATTCATTTTTATTAGTCAGTCAATAAATGCTTGTTCAACATTCAATATGTGGTATGCCCTGTCTTAGATGCTGGAGATACTACAGTAAAAAGTCATCTCTGCTCTTAGAATGTATATGTGTTAGCTGGGGGGAAAAACACATTAAAATAAGACAATTTCAGAGCTACGAGGAAGATAGACGATGTGGCAGATGGTGGTGAAGAGGGTGGTAATTTTCCTGAATGGCTGAAGAAAACTTCTCTCAGACAGTGATCTTTGAGCTGAGTCTTGAATGGGGAGAAGTAGCTTGTGAAGATCTAGGGGAAGAGCCGTGACAAAGAAGAAAGGAGGACAAAATCCCTGGGACACAATGAAGCTGGCCCCCCGAGGTCACCAAGGAAGCCAGTGTGGCTGGAGACGAGCAGGCAGGCGGTAAAGGATTGAGAGATGTGGTTGGGGAAGGAGGGCCTTGCAGGCCGCACTGAAGAGCTTACATTTTATTCTGAGTGCACTAGAGAACGCTGAAGGGTTTTAAGCAGAGAAATGATCTAATCTGATTTACCCTTTAGTAAGCCTCTATGGCTACCATGTGGATGTGAAGGAACTAAGAATGGAGAAGGGGCGACCAGTCAGGACGGAACAGTCCAGAGACGACAGTGGCCTAACCCGGAGGTGTAGCGGTAGGGCTGGTATAAAGGATCATGATGAAATGCAGTTACCACAGAAAACCAAACGGATACACCTACTGTGGCCAGTAATCTTAGAAAATACTAAGGGTTCTTAGGAACATCCCAGGAGCAGGAGGACTGTGAACCACATTTTATATTTTAAAACCTTTTATGTTTACTATTGTCCTGCTTTAAAACAAACAAAAAAGTTCTGAATTGAATCAAACATTATTTGTTGTCTTAGTCATAGAGAGAATGTCTCCGAGTTTGTAAATGGCACCATAAGGCTGAAGGTTCAGTGCCATTGCCCAAGAGCCAACTTTGCCTCTGAAGATCTGTAGTAACGGCCACAAGGCTTCTCCCTGTCCCAGCCACTGAGGCTGGAGAGGGTAGAACAGGATATAAGGGTGAATCTACAACTAATAGTACCTGGGTGGTGAGGTTACATAGGGGAGCACATGCAGCTGTGGTTTCCATTGGACATCCAGGGGCTTCTAGACTGCCTTTTCTTAGCACTTTGGCAACTCAGCTGCATGTATCTTCCACAATGGAAATACTGGTTTTTAATAAGTCAATCTGCAAATATTTCTTTTTTTTTTTTAAAGATTTTATTTACTTATTTTCAGAGAGAGGAGAAGAGAGGGAGAAAGAGCAATGTATGGTTGCCTCTCACATGGCCCTCACCGGGGACCTGGCTCGCAACCCAGGCATGTGCCCCGACTGGGAATCAAACCGGGACCCTCTGGTTCCCAGCCCGCGCCCAATCCACTGAGCTACACCAGCCAGGCTGCAAATATTTCTTGAGCATGTATTATATGTCAGGTACTCTGCTAGGTAACAGGGGTAGAGCAATTAATACAGACATAGTTCCTCCATCAACGGTGCTTCGGATCATGCGGGAAGGACAGACACTGAAGATAAAACCATGACATCTTAACAAAGGGGAGGTAGAGGGAGCGACGGGAGATTTCAGCAAGGGATGTCATGTGTCCAATGGCCTCAGGAATGTCAGGAAAAGCTTCCCTCAGGAAGTGACACATAAGCTGAGTTTTAAAGATTATGGGAAACACGCACCCAGAGGAATGGTTCTAAAAACAAGTATAAGGCCTTGTTAGAGAGCCAGGTAAGCTCTACTTCTACTCAGTATTGCACGAGGACTTCCAGGATCAGTGTGGATACGTATGCACGCGCGCGCGCACACACGCGCACACACACACACAAGCTGCTGTACAAACACCTCCAGGTTACCTGTTCTCAGGGAGGTCAACGTGTTTCACTTGAAAGTTCTCGTTGACAGCAATTTCATGAGCAAGAGTCAAATTGACTAAGTTCTTTGCTGTAGCCATTACTTCGTCAAGTGTTGCGACCCTGGGAGGGCTTGCTGTTGAGAGAAAAGCAGAACCAGTTCATGCAGCAGAAGAGAAGGTGTCACCCAATGAAGCCTCCTGGTGCAGCAAGAGCGTAAGTTATCCCGACACACATTTTCAGAGTTTTGCAAGTAAGAAGAACATATACTAAAATAGGTGGATTCCCCTGCTTAACATTTGACTTCAAAAATGTAAGAACTCCTTTGATAGCTGCAGTGACTGCACTGATAAATTTTCAATGTTCTTGAAACAATCTGATGAATATAGGCTGTTAATTTTTAAGTCAGATCACCTCATTTTTGTACCTATTATATTTGCCTTTATTACATGTAATATAGAGGAAATGGATGACTACTTTTTATGGGTAATTCATAACTCATTAACTTAGGCAGACTTAACGTGAAATAATTGACTTTTTAAAACTAATATAATTTCTAAAAATATACGCAAATAGCCCGGATGGTGTAGCTCAGTGGATTGAGCACGGGCTGGGAACCAGAGGGTCCCGGTTCGATTCCCAGTCGGGGCACATGCCTGGGTTGCGGGCCAGGTCCCCGGTAAGGACCATGTGAGAGGCAACCGTACATTGCTCTTTCTCTCTTCCTTCTCCTCTCTCTGAAAATAAATAAAATCTTAAAAAAAAAAAAAGAAATGAAAAAAAAATAAAAATATACGCAAGTATAGCATGATGCTTAGATGTGGTTCTAAGTTTTGCCACCTGGTAGCTGTCATCTGACCTCACTGAGACATGACTAACGCCCTGACAGGGCTGTCCTGAGGTGATTCAATAAGGTAATTCAGGTGAAGAGGAACAGAGTAAGAAGTCAATAAATGCAGATGACTAAAAATATTTCTGGTAAGCTTCATGATGCACATCTCAGAAGGAAGTAGTAAATAATTACTCTATTTATTTCTAACAATAATTCTGAAAAATTATTCTAATAAATCAGGTCCTTTCGACATCACTGTTGGAACCCAGAGCTCCTATGGACTGAAAATTATTACCTCAAACAACAGTACTGCCTAGCAATATTTTGCTACCTCAGATCATTTTAAGAGGAGGAGGAGGAGAAAATGGCAATACACAGAACTAGTAAAACTCTTCCTTGGGATTCCTAAGTACCTTTTTAGAGGCATCAACTTTGTGTGTCATATAAAGAGTAAGAAAAAGCACAGAAAGCTGAGTGGCTGCTAGCAAATTCTTTTGCCAATTCTCTGTCCCATTAAGAATCTCCTTAAAAATGTCTGTACCCTTTGGTCCAATAATCCAATTATATCGAAGGACCTCCTGGAAAGGCTGTATGCACCAAGATGTTCATAAAACACTATTTAGAACAGAAAAAAAAAAAAACGAAAGGCCAATGATAAATTAATGGTTGAATAAATTTATCATAGATTCACTTAAAGAAGTAGTAGTCATAAAAAACAGTATTTTAAAAATATTCTTTCATGAGTAAGTGTTTTAGCGGTGCCACTATGTGAGAGCTCACACAAATACACACACGTCTCTGTGAAGAATGAAGGTGTAACAAAGCACAGACAGCCGTCCCTCTGGAGGGTCTTATAGGCGATGTTTTCTTTTCTCTGTACTTAGCAACTTTCCAATTTTTAAAACTGAGACTGTACAAATTAAAATAAATACAAATGGACAAACTTTTTTGAAGTGGGCATTTGATCATAGTAAACATCAGGTTTTTTTCTGCATTTGCTTTGTCAGCTTCAGTGTTGTATTTTCTACACCAAAATGCCAATTTAAAAAGCTTAAAAAAAAAAAAAAAAAGACAAACGCACCTGCTTTACACATCACTAGCTTCCACACACAAAAACAAAAAAAACAAGATGTCTCCCTTCACTGGGGCCACTTTTTGAACTCTTTCTCACCCTCCTAGTGAAGTAATTCTCCTTGTGGTCACTCTTCTGGCATGATTTGCACAACAGTTTTTGAAATCAGCAGTAAACCCTTTATATTCTTTCACTTCCTCCCTGACCCTTGAATTGGGGCAACTTTCCTTTCACGTAAATCAGATATTATCAGAAAAGACCAATTTGAATTTATCCTTGAATGTGGCCCAAGAAATGATGTCATGATGTCAAGACCTGGATTACCGCTACTTGGGAAAGACAGGTGGGGTCGATTTATAGTCGAATCAAAGCAGATCAGACACAGCGATGGGGAAAAAAGGGCGGGTTGTAAATTTTAGTGGCTACTGACTCCTGAGAGCCTGTGCAAGACAGCTGCGAGGCCTCTGCAGTCCTGCTCCCCTGTATCTAGAAAGAAGGGGAAGTCTGTACTCTGATCTCAGTCATTTCTACTTTTTTAAAGATTTTATTTATTTATTTTTAGAGCGGGGGGATGGAGGGGGAGAAACAGTGATGTGCAGAGAAACACTGCTCCCCCGCCCTGCACACCCCAGTCCCTGCAACCCTTCAGTTCCCGGGTTGACGCCCAACCTGCTGAGCCAGCGCAGCGAGCGCTCGGCCCTTTCTCAGTGTTGAAACCCAGCACGCAGGCCCAGAGCCACCCCACCGCCCCCAGCCTCTGCGCCCCCCAGCTTACAAGCGGGAGAGCTGGATTTGCTGGAGGAGTCACTTGTGAAGCTCTGCCGGGAGCACTCGTAGTCGCTGAGCGAGGCCGTGCTCTCGGACAAGCGGGAAGCATCCACATCGCTGGGCTGGTCCTCACCCACGCACGGCTTCTCGTCATTGAAGGGCATGTTGTGTCGCTCGAGTGTGGGGCGAAGAGACAGAACCTGCACTGACAAACAGACCGCGTGTCAACACTCTGCGATGCTTCACGGGTGGCGCCGACGCCTCCTCCAGGGCAGACACCCGGGGCGCATGTGTCGCAGGCTTGGAAAGCCTCCCAGAAGGGGACCTAGTGTTTCCCACAGCACCCCAGCCAGGCAGGCGATCGCCAGGCCTCCAAGACTGCCTTCCGGAAAAGGGTTCCACAGCCATGGGTGTGAGTTTAACTCAGGACATCCCCAGTGCGAACGTAGACTCTCTGTGATAACAGATCCTTCGAAAGCAGAGGGCAGAACACAGTCTCTCCTCCCGGGCGGCTACGACATGGGACGGTCAGAGCAAAAGTGCGGGGCTCTGCGGTCTGACTGCCTGAGTTAGAAGGTCATTCAGTCTGTTGTCACGTGACCTTGAGGAAGTCACTGACCTTCCTCCCTCATCGGTAAAACTGGGCTGCAAGGCTCATCTCAGAGGATTACTTGGAGATGAAGCCCAACCCATCGTATTGAACTGCTGAGTACCGTGCTCACCTGTTAGCTACTGTCACTGTCCCTATGTCTTTGTTCTGAATAAAAGTTTTGCAGTCGCCTCATTAGTTGTCTGTGGGCCTCCTGAGGAAAGGAGAAGGCTAATTAAAGTCTCTGACTGGCCAGTCCTGAGGTCCTTCTCCATCTTCCCACGGACTGCCATGACACGAAGAGTGAGGACTGACACTTGGTTTGTACTTGACAATGAACAAAGTATCCACTACCACCCAATGGACAAATAGGCGCAGAAGATCTCAATTGACAGGCTGCGGGGGCCAGACTCCGGGGTCAAGACGACTTATTGTGACATAAAACCAGTCCCTTGACTCTACATTCAGTGCTGCCTCTGGAACATCAGATTGCCTTGCAGGGCACAGCAGTTGAGCCCCGCCACCCCCTAGAAAGGAGATCCTGGGCACATGGGATGCTCAGGCCTGAGCCCAGGAGCCTCACCCAGGCCTGCGAGAAAGCTGGCCTTCCTGTGCGTGTGGTGTCAGCTGACACCGAGGAGAAAGCCATCTCAGATCCCAAAGGGACAGTAATGGTAGTAAGGGCTCCCTGGGTCTCTTTAGACCTGAACCAGCTCATGCAATGAGGTACACAGAGCTTTTAAAGCTGCCAGAACGTAAAACAACAGCTACACCTAGTATGCCTAGGAATACCTGCAGAGTTTCTGCAGTGATTCCTCTCATTATTTATCAAGTGCCTACTGTGTACCAGGCCCCGGGGAAAATCACGGTGAACAACAGACAGGGCGCTGCTCTCATGGCTCTCAAGTCCAGTTACCTAAGACTGCGTGTGCCAGATGCCAGAACACAAGAAAAGGCAAAACAAGACATCACTGAGGAAACATGAGAAAGAAGAGGCCGGCAGAGCTGGGATTAAGGGGGAATCTAGCCTTTGTTGAGAGAAATAGTGCCACTCTTTATCTCTTGGGTGGTAGACAAGAACGGGCCTGAGAGGGAACAGGTTAAGGGTCAGAAGCTCAAGGGCATTTGCACCTGACCTCACCTATACAAACTTCTTTAGACCTGCCACTCATAGAAATGCCCCTTTGCTGGGCCCGCCACTTTCACAGACAGAACACCACTAACTTGGAGGTTGCCTCTGCAGACCAAAGCACAAGGAGTCAAGTGTAGCTGCCAGAAAGCTACCGGGTAGAGGTATTTACCTTACCCTACAGTCCCAAGGCCAACCACCATGAAAATGGGTTATAAAATAGCCCTGAGCCTCCTTTGCACCATGCAGACTAGATTCCACTCGAGCTTTAACCCCCATCTGCTTGGGGAGGACAAAAGAAAAGCATGTGCTCCAATCCTTTCACTTCCCCCAAACCCCAGATCCTGCTCAGAATGAATGCTTGCCCCTCCCTCTAGCTTTCTCTCTCTGTCAATATTTCACTCCTCATGGATGGCATTTCTTAAAAATGCCACCTCCTCCGGAAAGCCTTCCCTCTATTCTCTGGCCAGGGCCAAGGGCACTCTTCTTAGTATACTTGCAGCGCATCTCCTGCATCTTCATGACAGTGCTCGGTCACCTGTACGGGGATCCTGCTCCCGAGGCACCTTCCAGCTGTCCTTAAAGGGCAGGAGCTGCGTCTCCTCCACCGCCAGGGTCAGACATGGGACAGGCATTCACTCGGTGTCAGCGGAATTGGAATCACTGAATCCCATCTGGTGCAGCTTCAGCCAGAACATTTGCAAACTGATAGCACTACGCTTGCACAGGCCTGGGACTGCCAGAGCTCAGCACCGCGCGGCCAGCCTCCACCGAAACCTACCTCATTAGGTTTAAGACTTAACATTCCCTGGTCCTTACCACATACTTATTTGAAAATCTTAAACTTTGTTTCCACTTTATCATTTTTTTCAATCATTCCACTGTAACAATTGTGCTGTGTGTGGCCTGCTCTTATTTCTCTTTACTTTGGCTGTTTTTCCAAGTAAAGGGGCATAAAAAGCTTTCATCCACTGGAATTTATGAAGTAGGTTAATTCATACATTAATCCATCGGATTTATTTCACCATAAATTCATCCACTCTAATTATTAACTGTCCGTTTCATTTTTCTACTCCAGCTGAGCAGCACACTTCGTAGGTTTTTAAATTGTGTTTAACGAGGCAGCAAAGTACAAAGATTTAAAAAATAAAAGATCTAACTTAGAAGGTAGAAGTCGAGGATATGAGGTCTGAGTCTGTCATTAATTTCCTGTGTGGCTCTCTGCACATCCCATCTGCTCTCTTCGCCTCATTTTTCCAAGCATGTTGGGCAGTTACAAGTTCCCTTTCGGCTAGAAATTGCTAAAATGCGATAAACCCAGAGTTCCGTGAGGCATCACTAGAAGTTCCAAGAAATTAAATGTGTCATTGCAGGCATAGTTAATATCGTGCAACTATGCCTTTCCCCAACAATTCAATGAAGGCAGAGTTTCTAGCACAGGGAACACAACAGAAAATTTAAAAGCTTCAAAATGTTCAGAAACTTGTTCAGTTGGTAGAAGCTTCTCCCACTCTGCTTTAGTGCAAATCTAAGCTTCTGCATTAGTGCATCTAAGTAGAAACTTTTCTTTGAAGCCAAATGTCCACTACTACTTTATTAGGAAATTGCCTACTTCCTCATATAGGAAGGCTAACATTACCTAACTGAGAGGCTGGTATGAGATTTCATTTAGTCAGTGCGTGTATGGTGCTCGGAACAACGTCTGACACAGCATAAACAGGACACAGATGCTCGTTAGTAGTAGTATTATTTGCTTTTGTTGTTGTTATCATCATCATCTTAGGCATTAAAAACTCTAGAAGGAAGAAGAGTTTCATTCCATGAATGACAAAACCATGTTCCTCTCCAGATAAACAAGCCTGGTAGTTGGCTAGGACAGACCTCTTGCATTTGTTTGGAATACAAAAGCCAAACCGAAAGTTCCTTCATGTCTGTTCTCTTCTGTTCTCGGGTTTCTATGTAAGTCATCTGGGGACATTGCTACTTGACTCAAAAAACATTGAGGGTAATTAGGCCGCTTTTAAAACGATTTTGGATTCTCTCTTAGAACAAGTGATAATAGAACCCGGATGATTCTTTAAGAAAGGTAATGCTTCTCATACCAACAAACTTAGATCTACTTAACCTTCACCACTGTAACTCGCAAACCACTCAACTCTTCGGGAACACCGCATCTCAAACCTGTAGGATTTACTCACAGGTCAAAGGGAAAGTCAAAGGTGAAGACAGAAGATAACTCCAAGCAAAGCCTCCAATACTACAGTAGGTCACAATTCAAAGAGAATCACATTTTTCATCGCAGTGTTCCATGTTTAATAATAATAAATGCAATGATATCATTCCTTCCAAGGTCAAAGATTGGGATGCAGCAGACACTTAAATAGTTCTTGTGTAATGAATAAATGGATGAGTGAATGGCAGAATGACCACTGATAGTTTAGAGAGGAGGGAATGGGTGCAGGGACCTGAGGGGGCCGGGCCGGTCCTGTGTTTCACAACAGATGGAAGATCGGTTGTAATTGTAAAGATTAATTCAAATAGTCTGTGTCAAGTATTTAAGCTCCTACTAATCAATTATCAACTGTTATTTTTTCTTACTAAAAGAAGTTATGAATTCCCAAACTGTCACTGTCATAAAAACAAAGAAAGGCTAGGATATGTCCCAGGCAAAAAGATACTTTACCATGAGTGCAATAGAGGATTCTGGACTGGACCCTGTACCAGAGAGGGGGAAGAGGGACATTATTGGGTCAACTGAGAACACTGTTACAATACTTGAATCTACTTCTGTATTGCAACATTAAATTTACAGAAGTTGATAAATGTACTGCAATTCTGTATTTAGAAATAAAGTATGATGTATGCAACTTTCTCTCAAATTATTCAAATGAGAGAGAAAAAGAGAAAACAATAAAGCATATGGAGCTAATAAGTGAATAGGTTAATATAAGTAAAAGGTAGACAATAGGAAGTTCTTTGTATTGTTCTTGCAATTTTGTCTATAAATTTGAAATTATTTCTGAGTTAAAGGTTAAAAGAGAAAAAAGTATCAAACTGAAACATCAAGTCTAATTCGAAACAGTTCAGTCCCCTGCAGTTTTCAGAGTCTGACTGTTCCCATTGCTGTGACAGCTTAGACATCACTCTATTATGAAAGTTCTGTATGGTCAGACTTGTCCAATGTACTTTTTGAACAGTTCCTACAGAATAAAACAGGAAATAGGCTGGAGCCCTTCCAAAGAGGAAAAATAAATCACCCCTTTTAAGAGTTCTCCTCCAGGAGGTTTCCCTTTTCCTAAAAAGTCTCCCGGCGGTGGTTTACAATCCTCTGTGATCTGGCCTCTGCCCACCTCATCCCTCACTCCTCTCCTGCTAACCTCCCCTGTGCAGACACCATGGCCTTCCTTGAGTTCCTCGGACAAGCCCTACTTCCTACTTCAGAGCACTTGCATCTGCTGTTCTCTCCTTCTGGAATGTTCTCCCTGATCGCAAGCCGGGCTCCTTGTTGTCATTCAGATTTGAAATTGAATGTTATAACTTTAAAGTCACTTTCCCTGATATCCCCACTCACTCCATCTAAATTAGCCACCTACAGCTTAGAACTCTTCCTGGGATAGAGCCAGAGCTCTATGATTATCATTGATGAACAAATTAAGCCACACTCTTATTGAATAAGACAACTTGGGTTTTCCTTCTCTTCTGCCTCACTCACATTACTCATATTCTCATTATGCAGTCACTTGAAGTACTATAGTTGTTTCTGCATATGTTTCCCCACTAACTTTGAAGCAGCTCGCAGGAAGGGGCTATGTCTCCACTCCCAGCGCCTTAGAAATTCAACACATTTCTAAGGCACCAATAATTCAAACTAGCAAAGACTCACAGTTACATTGTGTCTCTTCACCCTCTCAATGCTCACTGAGAGCAAATAATAACAAGCAAAGCTAATAGTTATTAGGTGTTTATTATGACCCAGCCCCCATGCAAAGTGCTTTCAAAGTTTTCTCTCCTTGGATCTTCATTACAGCCTTGCTAACTAAGGCATTGCTATTATCCCCATTTTATACGTAAGGACCTGAGGCTCAGAGAGGTTAAATTACTTGCCCCAGAACTCACAGCAGTGGCAGCACTAAGATTTAGGTAGTGGGTCCCTACAGCCCAGGCCTTCTATCACTCCAGGATAGCGGAAGAAAATTTGGCGCGCTGCTCATTCTTTCCATTCTCACTCTGCCAAATCAATCTACCTATCACCACGGGAACATGTGCACATGTGTTAGCAAGCTGACCTTACCCCAGGGTGGCTGCTCAAGTGCTATACCGTGAAGGGCATCATTGAAAGAGTCTATTGCCCAAAATAACTCTCAACCCCACTAGAGGGACTGAGAATCCTCCATCAGGGAGCCATTCTTTAAGCATTGCAAAAGCCCTCCTTAAAACTCAAATATCAAAAGGGTTAACCGCTTACAACTAGTGTAAGTCAAAAAGATTTGAAAGTGAATTGTTCAGATTACCCAGCAGTGCCCTGAGGAATGGAACCCATCCAGTTAAGGTTGTCACAGAAAAGAGAAATTTCAAGAAACACCTCGTGGGGATGTTTCATCTTTGAAGACTCAATCCAGGGCAGGTGCCAGGACAACCATTCACGTATGTGTAGCAGAGGGCAAGGGGTCAGTGGAGTAGCCTGGGCTAGGAAGAAAAACTGCAGAGGGTGAGGAAAAGCTCCATCTTCTGCAAAATGCTGCTTTAGAACCAGGCCCAAACAGCAGTGCGGAAAGGTTATTCATCCCAGCAAAGCAAAAACCAGAGCAGAGAGATAGGTGCTTGCTCCATTCAGCTAGAGAACAGTGGTCTTCATCATAGGAGAGCCAACAAAGAGCTAGATAAAAGCCAACAAGCCAGTCATTGTCTAAAACAGCAGATGTTCATAGTACACATAACGTGACAGCATCAGGGAGGAGGGTTTCTAGGCACTTTTCGTTCTTGGAAACACTTCTCCTCCCACCCCGGAATGTCTTGTTTTAGTACCTGTGCCCTCTGGGGCCCTCAACTCCCCACAAAGTGACACTGAAGCTGCTCCCACACATGACTATCTTTAGCCCTGGGCCACTTCAAGTCAGGCCACCTCTGTGGGCTACCAGGGTGATACATGAACGCTGGAGGCAAGGGGGAAAGGCAGGCAGGGAGCCCCCTAAAGTGGGAAACACTGCCCTAACCTCATCACCATTGGCTGGTAGCAAAGAGCAAGACCTCCAGGCTGGAGATCGAGAGACCACGGGGACCTTGGGGACTGGTGGAGTACTGGGGACAAGAACAGTATGTCTAGCTTCTTCAAGGTAAAAGTAACAGGACAGCCATCCGAGGCAGTATTTCCCAAACTTTAATCATTTGAATACCATTCTTCATGCCTGTTTCTATGTTGCTTTCCTCACCCGCACACTAATCAATCACTTCTCTTTATCTTCCCCTGAGTTACGCGTTTAACTACATTGCATTGAAAAGGAAACTTTGTATCATTGTGAAATCGCTCAGTTAATGCAACAGTTTTTCCTAATGCTCACGAGAACACAGAACCACGTTCGTTTGTCCGCGTGCCACCGCAAACCATCACTGTTAACCCCAGTGGTGCCACCAGGAGGAGAGACTTTGGGGAGCACAGCAGTTCCCGAGAGGCCGGGGGCTGGACCCCGGGCCTGACTGGCTCCCCCGGCGAGGGCACCCTCGCGGGGACGCGCCGGCGTCGGCTCAGACTGACGCCCCCACCCCCCTACGCAGACACACAGACCCAAGTCCTCCCGCAGCCTCTCCGCTCCAGCAGCAGTTTCCTGTCAAAACAAACCCTTGGGGGAGGGGACGGCGGAGGCCGAGCCCAGCGCCGGGGAAACCCCGGCAACAAACCCCAAACACACGCTTCGGGCCCCGCCCGGCCCTCACGACGGCTCGGTCGGCCCCCTCCAGCGAGGCCGGGGGTCGCGGGCTAGAGTGTCGCTGCCCGGGCGGATGGTGCGAAGCCGCTCGCAGAGCGGTCGCTGGCACGGGCCCAGCGAGGTGTTACACGGCGGCCCAGCGGCAGCGACCCGGCGGCCTCTGTGACTCGAGGCCCGCGGCCGCCCCGACCCCCACCGCGGCTGCTCGCGTGCCCCGCTCCCACGCGGGACGGCGGTGCGAGGTCAAACCAGAGGACTGGGGGAACGAGAAGCCGGGCTTTAACGCCCCTGGCCCGGCGTTTCAGGGCTGCGTTCTACGGCGGAGCGTGGGGGCTCCAGGCTGCGCTAAGCCGAAGCGTCCCCCTCCGCCGCGCGGGCCCCTCACCTCGGAGTCGGCGACCCCTCCCCCGGGACGCGTACGCACCGGCCCCGCGCGGAGACAGGCGGAGGAGAAAGGCGGCTGCCTGAGCCCGGGTCAGGGGTCTCGGCGTGTCCCTCTCCCACGCCAGCACGGGCACCTGGAACACTGCCCCGTCCAACCACCTCTCGCCTCCCTGTCCCCCCACCCCCCGCCCCGCGGTGTATTTAAAGGGCCGGGAGGGACTCCGCGGAGCCAGCCGCGGCGCGACCATCACGCGACGGGGAGTGGGGGGAAGCCAGCACAGGGCCGAGGGGAAGCCAGGGCGTTGCGGGCTCCGCTGGCGGAGCTCTGACGGACTGCACCCGCTACGGAACGTGTTTGCGCGCGTTCGGATGAAAGGAGCTGAGGGGAGCTCGGACTGAAGGTGTCTGGGGTGCCAGAGGGCACGCTCCCCCCGCGGTCTGGGAGTAGTGCAGTCCGGGGCGGCTGGGGGCGGAGACAGAAGTGTTTACGGAACTGGGGCAGCCGAGCCGCCGCGAGCGACGGGCGTTGGGGGCGGGGCCTGGCCGAGCGCTGGGGGGCGGGGCTAAGCTGGGGGCGAGGGAGGGCGAGCGGAGCCGGGTCGCTGGGGGCGCGGCGGAGTCGCCCGTGGCTCGGCTTCTAGAAGCGCTGGATTGACCCCTTTGGGGTCCCCTAGCACTAGCATGTGGACATTGCTCCAAGTTCCCCGGCCGCGGGTGGAACTTCTACTACCCGGGTACCCCTCATCTAGACGGGGCGATCCGAATTGGGTGTTCACTGTCACGCCGTCAACACTAACAGAAACAGCTCAAACGACAGTGTGGCAAGTGCGTTTCCACGCACGTCTGCAACCAACCGTGTCGCCCACGTTTGTGTCTGCACCTCCACATAAACGCGGGTCCAGATTTGCATACGGCTGGACTAGACGATTAACTCCTGGGTGTCACACCCACGCAGGCTCTCTGAAGAGTAAACTTGTGTGCATACAAAAGATAAAGCATCTTACTTCCCCTAGGGGTTCTTGGCAGCACCTAACTCTCTGTCCGGGAGAAGTTTCGACATATGTTCATGTAAATAGGCAGTGCCAGGATGCGCTCTGTGCTGTCAGGCCTGATGCTTTGCTCTTGTGGGCAGGCTTCAGGGTGTACAGAAACACCCTTCCCCCAGCCTCGCTCATGAAAACCACTCTGTCTTCTGCCAGGTGTAAACTGGTGTTACTCAGGAGACAGTTTCACGCAGGAATGTAAGTAAATTTTATATAGGCTGAAGTATTTTTATTTAGTGTTGAAATCAATCTGGCTTGGGGAGGCAAAATTGGTTCTAGGAAAAAACCAGATAGGCAACATTTTAAACGAGGGGACAAAAGGCGGTTATCCTAAGTGGAATAATTCAGTGTTAAAATAGAGATTCATCTTGAGTTCAAACCCTAGCTCTGACATTTACAACCCATGAGATCTTGGTCATTGGAGATAGCAGTGGTGACTGTCTATTGGGTTACGGTGAGGATGAAATGAGATAAAGACTGAATAGTTAGAGCTGCACACACTAAGCAGTCACTTAGTGTTAGTTACTGAAACTCTGGCAAACCACTCTGAACAAACTTATCTGACGATCAGTATAAATTTGTGTTTGTGTCTCCTTATGCCATTCTCTCCTCCCTTCTCTAAAAATATACAACTTGATACAAATCAAGAGATTAATGACCAAATATTGTTGCCACCCAAGTTCTTTTCCAGATTCTTCGTGCCCTCGTTTATACAGTTTGTTGGAATCAGCAGTCAGAATAACAGATGCCTCCAATTTCACCTCTTGTGAAATAACAACCACCACACAACTGCCATCAACACCCTAAAATCTCCACAATAGAAAGATTAACCAAAAATACCCCTCAAATTTCTGAACACGGTGACAATGACACATTGCAGCTTTGCTTCCTTTGTTAGCTTTGTAGGAGCTTAAGTATTGTTTTGCTTTATTGCATAACTTGGAGCAGATGAGCATGAGTCAAGAGAATTGACCAGTTTACCTGGGTGATCAGCTGCTTGACCCCAGGCATAAATCTCAACTACGTAACTCTCAAGACCAAAAGGAAACCATTTTTATCAAAGCGGGTGAATCAAGTTTCAACGTGCTGAATTGAGATCCTTAAGGTGGAAAAGGTGGGGTAACATCAGAGACCCAAGCCAGGGAGAGAAAATATCCTGGAAACACAATCTTCTGTTACTTTGACATTAAACAACATGCTATCTGAAAACCTTTTGGTCAATTATCTGACCAAATGCCCTTAGCCTGACTTGGATATTAAAAGCACTTTGAACAAATATTGTGCTGTAAAATATTATGCAGTCACATAGCCTTGCGTCACATTCTTGCTCAGATTGTTTAGGCAGTCTTAGAATAAAATCCTCCTTGCTTAGATTATGTTCAAGACCTTCTGGGGGGAAAACTGTCTGAAAAGGCAATCTCTTTGGGGAGTAAAGTAACTAGGCTTTTATTTGAAGAAGATGTTATCACACCTAATATTTCTAGCTTTTGGGGGAGCTCACCTGGGGAACTAACTCATGGTGATGCAGTTTTTTTCCCCCCATCAACTACACAATACACTAAATTTGCTATTTTGCTTTTGGTAAGCCAGGCCGTGTCAAAAATTTTGCTCAGTAAAGAAATGTAGATACTAATTTTCTTTTTTACACACCTGAATTTTAAATTACAATGAATCCTTGAGGAAAAAAAATCAGAAAATCCAAAACTTTTGTTTTTAATATGGATTTGCAACCCTTCAACCATTTAACTTGTATAATGGAGCTGCATTTTGTGCTGATTTAGCATAATGCAAGTTCACCTACACTACTCAAATGGGACAAGGTGTGGGGAACACAAGAGAATAATTTAAACACTGGCAGTGATTTTGCCTCTATTATCTTTATGGGAGTTTTCAGGCTTCTCTTCCTGAGTTGATCTCAGTTTCCAGGCTTTTCATTTTGTTCCAAGCTGCTTACCCAGCCTGGCTCTACGGATGGACAGCCCATCCTGTTGCATAAGACCCTCCACTCGGAAGAGCTCCACAGTTGGTTTAATGCTCTGCTGCTGCGATCTTGACATTGGTAATAATTTTTTTAAACAAGGAGCCCCACATTTTCATTTTGCACTAGCCCTCAAAAATTACATAGCTGGTCCTGATCTCACTGCACAGATTATGAGTCTAATGTTTAAAGGTACTTATTTTCCCTTAACCTGTCCCCAAATATAAAGAAAAGAAGTGGGTGTGTCCCAGTTCTTGGGATCCATTGAAGGAACTTTCAGTGTTAGCTTTGACTGTACAGAACTATGACCTCATGATGTCCCTTTAGAGCCTAACTGTTCACGTAAGATAAGACTGCAGTGTAAGTAGAAAAATTGACTAAATGGAACCTCACCTCTCTTTTTCTCCCCTGTTCACCTTAAGTTGCTAGGAAAGGTTAAAATTCAGTAAGGTGGGGGAGGGCAATATAAAGTGAAAGGAATAAAAATAGTTTGGCTAATACACAAACTAGAAAATTGGTCACTGTATGTTCAAAATTCAACCACACCTTCTTGGCAGATTTTCTCTTTTTTTTCTTTTTATCTTGAATGGAAAGCAGGTTTAGATCATTGACCACTTTTGACAATTAATCAAACCGTTGATGCTTGATCAAGTTTCCAAAGCACCAAAACCAGATTTTCCTCTGACTCCACTGAACTGAATTAAGCATAAAACTGGAGGCCACTTCTCATTCCAATTGTTTGTACCCTCACATCTTGGATATAGCCCCAGACCCTGAACCCCACATACTAAAAAAATAACATTCTTAACACCCTCCCTTCACCCTTCCTGGGCCCCCTCCACTCACCTGGAAACCTCTGCTGTGCCCTACAAAGCGAAAAAGGAGTGAGCCAGCAGTGGAGGCGACTCTGGGCAGGAAGTGGGAGGGGCCCAGGAGACTTGATGCTCAAAGAAGCACCTAGAGGAAGCCCAAGAGATGATGATTCAGAGCCCTGGCCAAGACGGTGATGCTCTTGACCCCATCTTTGACCATCAGGCAGCCCTTTTCAGAATGCCTTCATTGCTCGATTGTGTTTGAATAGTTTGATCTCCACTTAAAACCTACATTAGAAAACCAGCGAGGGAAGAGCTTCTAAAATAAGAGACAAAACCTGGAAGACATAAAAGAAAAGTACAACTGTGTCTTCAGATAGCATGTGCAACAAAAACATGAGTTAAAACAATGGTTATGTGGTGATACCATTCATACCTGATGGAGAACTTGCACTTGAGAGCACATAATATGTATTCTATATGTATGAAATGCATAGACATGGACTAAAAAGTTACTCTCCAAACTGTTTAGGAGGCAAGTTGGGAGATGTTTCTGATTTAGTCTATATACATGCAAATGGCTTATTTCTTTTACGGTGAGAATGTATTCATTCAGGTGTCACTAATACAATTCCACAGTGCCGTACAATGGTACCACTCTTACCATTGCATATTCCCTCCTAGATATACCTTCGTGGCGGTAGGCTATTGTACTGCACAGTACATAACTTTCCCATCTCCCTTTTATTCATATTTTCAAAGTCAGGAAAACAAATGGAGCTTTCCCTATAAATTACAGAAAGGGATTGATTTGCAAAAGGCCCTTGCTATCTTTAAGAGATAATTTAATTTAAAATTCTATGGCATGTCAACATTATTTGTGCTGGGTGGGAAAATACGAATCTTTACTTTTTAAGGAGTTCCCTTCAAACCCATTCTTAGAAAGTCAGAGTGTATGGCATTTACTTGGATTTTTAAGACGTGGTTTGTCCCTACCTGTGATTCCTAAGGGTTTCCTTCCTTTGATGACAAACTGAACACGCATTCTCTCCCAAAGTGGAATGGGGCTTTAGTTGGAACAACTTTTGAGGATGAAAAATTGAGAGCCCTGAACATTCGAGGCTTTTAACTGAGTTCCCGAGGGTTCTAGTAGGAGGTGTTGAAGGGAACGAAAGTTTTTCTACCCTGAAGCTGCCTTTTTGAGATATATTGATTTTAAGCTGTTTCTTAAGAAATAAGACTCAGAAAGAAACTTCAAACCACCCCCCTTTCCTGTCCAAGAGATTCAGACAGAAAAACCTGCGTCAGGAAGGCAATCTTAGACTGTTCCCCTTAGCCTAATTGGAATTAAGCATGGTAAATAGGAGAGCTTTGGGCAGGAGGCTGCCAGCCAGCTATCCCGTGTGCCCCACTGTCGGTGAGCTGTCCAGCGAGGGGCTTCTTGCCACGTGTGTTCTGCTCTCCCGCAAGGACCCGTGAGCCTCCCTTTCTCACTTCTGAAATCCAATGCCCTTTCTGCCTCTTTTCTCCTTTGTCCAAAGAGTTTTATATACTCACTGTTGCCTCCTTGTTTGGGGAATTTTCATGCTTATGTGAATTTTCCATGCCCCTGTATTAAAATTTTGAATTTTTTCTGTTAACCTGTTAATTCGATCTGTAACCTATCTAAAAGAACATAGAAGGTGGGAGGAAAAGCTTTCTTTTTTTTTTTAGCCCCTACAGTTTAGGAGGGCACTGAGGGTTTGGGTAATCAAAGGGCTATTCAGTGACTCACTGAATTGGCAGGTCAGGAATAGAAGCCAGGACTTATTTCATGGCTTCTGTACATGCACACATGCAGTGTCACATGCAAAGTATCGCCTATTGGCATAATTGTCTCATTTCCATAACGACATGTCAACAAGCACTCTATCAACTAAGTGCCTGAAGTATGTATAATCACATTCCACATTCCATTACTCTAGAAGGGTGCTTGGCCCAGGTACTGGCATGGCTGTGCCTTTCAGAAAGCAAGGAGAATGAAGTGCTGCCAACTCTCTTAAAGTATGAATCTGTTTGTGTGTCTCTCATGTACGTATGAAGCAAAGAAAAAAAAAGAAGCAAATCCAACTACGAGAAAGCTTGGAGGAACAGGCAACAGTAAGGCATTGCTGGGAGACTTCCTGAGAGAGATCTTGGCCGTGACATTGCTCATGTCACAGGACAACGGCTCGTATCTAATCAGTGAGTCCTGAGAAGCAGGGCACCATCGTGTACGAGTGAATTTCAACGCTCAAGCTGAATTCTTTATTTAAGGGAAGGCTACCTTGATTATACTTACAAATCTTAAAAGTTTTTTTTTTAATTTACAAGTATATGTAGATCCAAGTTTTCAAAGAGCAAGTCCATTGCAGTACAAACTAACTGCAAATGTAGTACGGCAGAAAGAGGCTGTTCTCTCGATTCAGACAGACCAGAGGCCCCGTAGCCAAGTTCCACCATTCAATATACATACACCCTTATTTTTACAGGAGTAAAATGGGGGTGTTGTGGGGGCCATTTTTCATTTTGGTGATCCTGCTTCCCAAATAGTAGTCCCATTATTACTATTTAATATACAAGCAATGCCACCTGATACAACATTCAGCAATGATGGAGATGTCACCAGACAGGGACTGGGCCCTGAGTGGGTCTGCCTCGAGCCAGCTGGTAGTGTGTGAGTTCTTGATGTCATGCAGGAAAGATTTCACAAGTCCAGATGACTTTAAGGGTGCATTTATTAAAGCTGGGACAGTGAACCAAGAAAGGGCCTAGCACAGAAGAAGCAGCAGGAGAGACCTAGGCGGGGCTGCTTTGGCTCTCTAGAAATGCTATGGGAAAGGAGTGAGCTAAGGCAGGGCTGCTGTCTGCCCAGTGTGGAGTCAGAGGAGGTGGGCCTTGGGGAAGGCTCAGGGGGTTGGCGCAGGACCAGCTGCTGCTGCCCATTGCCCACCCCCCCCATTACAACTCTCACGGGGTCCCTCAGAGTTTAGGAGATGCGTGCCTGTAGGGGAAGGAGAGGGGGAAGGGAAAGGCATGGGCGTGCTCCCGGTAGGGAGAGCAAGAGCTGGGTCCTTTGTCTTAAAGGTTTTTTCTCTCTCCTGCAAGGCGGGACTCTTAGGGGAGGTCTCGGGAGGATTTCAGCAGACTTTTCATTGGTTTTCCAGGTGTGCCCTCTGAGGGTCGTGGTCTCCACTGATTGGTCAGTGACAGAGCAGGGGATCATTAGTCGCAGCTGGTCCTGGCATTGCCCACCTGTTTTTGCTGCTTTTCTGGGCCTAATGCTGAAATACAACTGAGGCCTAGATGTTATCGCCAGGGAGGTGATCTGTATCTGGCAGTAAATTACTCAGCCAGTTTGTTCAGCTATCTGTCTCAGTTTCCCCATTCCACTTGCCAGGGAATTTTCTTAGCTTCTTACTATCCTGCCTCAGAGGTATTCTATAATCTCAATATACTCAACTCACACGTGGCTATTAAGAATGTAAAATGTGCCCTAAAATGGGTACTCAGCGGGTTGGGTGTCATCCCACAAAGCAAAAGTTTGCTGGTTCAATTCCCAGTCAGAGCATGTGCCTGGGTTGTGAGTTCAGTGCCCTTTTGGGGCACGTCCCAGTGGCAACCATCCATGTTTCTCTCCCTCTCTTTCTCCCTCCCTTCCCCTCTCTCTAAAAATAAGTAAATACAATCTTTTTAAAAAAGAATTTAAAATGTGGTTACTGCAATGGAGGAATACAATGTTGAGTTTTATTTCATTTTAATTGATTTAAACTTAAGGAGCCATGGTCTGATGGGAAAGAATAACACACAGAGAGATCATTTTAAGAGAATATTAATTTAAAAACACCCAGGATGCCAAGGGAGCACAGAAGGGATGCATTTAGGCTAATTTGAGAATTATGAGGGAGCTTCCTGGAAAATCTCCATGTGGCCAAATCCAACAGCGAATTCCGAGGCCTTGACCTACTAGATCTCTGTGTGGTATGCATCATAGTGCATATGAGTGCATCATAGTTTGAATGTTCTGCCCATCTTCAAACACAGTTTTTGCTTTGTCTCTGTGTATCACACTCTCTTACTTCCCTGACCATTCCTTCTCGGTCTTTGCAGGATCTCCTTCCCCTGATGAGCCCTTTGGGTGAAAGTGTTCCCAAAAGATGCAACTTCTCACTCTTTTGCCCTTGCCCTGCCCGCCTCTCCTCCACAGATACCCTCGTCCCCTTCCGTGACTCGTTAATCCTTCACGTGCTGTGTCCCTCCCGGCTTCTCTAAATCTAACACTTTGTACCTTTGAGTGGATGAGGAGCCACGAGCCCCACAGCTGGTTTTGACCATCACATTTGCAAGTCCTCCCTGAGGAGTCTGACATCTATCTTTCCTGAGAACCTGGGAGTAGTTGCCGCCCACTTTCTGGGGGTTGCAGATGAAAGCGGTATCATCACTGCATCATTTATATGCAGGCATACCTTGCTTTGTTGTATTTTGCTTTACTGTGCTTCACAGGTGGTGTGTTTTTACAAATTGAAGACCCTCCACTAGAAAAAAGATTGCAACATGCTTTATTGCAATACTCCATCGCGGCGGTCTGGAACCGAACCTGCAATATCTCTGAGGAATGCCTGTATCTTCTTACATCCGCTCCTTCCGCTGGACTCCGCACAGGTGGGGCAGCATCCGTCTTTTCCACCTTTCTCTCCAGTGCCTGGGGTTGTGCCTGGTGCATCATTTGGTTCCTCATAAATATTGTGTGAGTGAATGAATGAGTGAATGAACGAGCTCTCCTAAAGCTAAGTCTTGAGGGATGAGTTAGTGAGAAGACAAAAAGGAGTTCAGTGTTCTAGGTAAGGGCTCTGCCTGACAAAAGGCACAGGGGTGAGAAACGGCAGTGTGTACCTAGTGGGGAAAAGCCAGACTTAAAGAGCAAGAGCTAATGGCTGCATCCCACAGTTTATTGAGCTGATTTCTCTTTGTATGAGGCTCACCAACCAACATTTTCTGAATCCAATGGAAAAAGAGGAAAAACGGAAGACTAGCCTTAAGTCTTACGTTCAGGTCCTGAAACAATGGCTTTGTTTCTAGGGGCAGATCTCAGCTAGTCCCGCCCACCATCTTTCTTTTCCGTGTTTTCTAGTATTTCCCCAGGAGGTAAGAGAGCTCCACAGAGGTGGTGCCTCTGCCTCCCTCCACACCACCTTCCTCAGGGACTTCAGACCTTGTACGCGCCCTCCTCCTTTCTCCACTGCCAACGAGCCTCCAAGGAAATGTGAAACTATCCGCACAGATGTGCTGGGGAACCACGTCATAAGATGTCATTATGCCACATTCCTGCTCAAACACCATTAGTGGCTCCCCAGTACCCCCTCCCCAAGTAAAACCCAAACTTCCTAATTAACATGGATTTCAAGGACTTCACTGACTGTACAGCAACCAACTCTTTCTGCCTTTTCTCTCAGCACATTTTCTCTAGTTAGCATGGCTGTGTAACAAATTAACTCCAAACTATAGCGGCATAAAACTGCCTTTCATTATACTTGCAGATTCTAGGGTGTCAGAATTTGAATAGGACGCAGTAGGGAAGGCTTATCTGTCTCCACGACAAGGGGCGCCTCAGCTAGAAGACTTGAAGGCAGAGGGTAAGCACCACTGGCCAGTTTGCACATGTGCACGCGTGCATGTCTGGTGGTTGATGCTGGGAAGAGTCAGGCAGCTGGGGCTTCTGGGCCATCTCTCTGTCTCGCTGTGTGCCCTCTCCGTGTGGTCTCTCCAGACTGGTGGCTTTAGGGTAGCTGCACTTCTCACATGTGGGTTCCCAAAGCACATGGCCTGAGAGAGCCAGGTAGATATCACACCATGGTATCACCTTTTCCAGCCTGGCTTCGAAAGTCACACAGGGTCACTTCCACCACATTCTTTCAGTTAAAAACCCACTATATGCAAGGGGAGGGGAATTAGATCCTACTCTTTGTGGCAGGGGCTTCAGAGAGTTTTTAGACGTGTTTTAAAACTACCACAAACCACACTGAGGCTTTAGGGACACTAAACCACCCATTGGTCCTTGAATTGGTGGCCATGCTTTTACTTCCAGCCTACCCTTTTCTTGCATTGCCGTTGTTCCCACAGACTTGCCTCCCAAATTTCTACTCATCATTTAAGATTCAGCTTGGATGCCATCTGCAGTATAACCTTCGGCAGCCCCACGTTTGGAAGTAATTAACCTTCTCTGTTCTGCTCATGGCCCTCTTTCAATTTCCCTTAGGTGACCTGAATGCATATTTGTTGAATGGATAAATAGAATAATAAAACCTCAGGTGTGAAAGTGACCTCAGGTGCTACTGAGAACACCCATTTGGAATTAGTTGCTACTCATGTTCATTTTCCCCTCTGGATGTTTAGTGTCTTGAAGGGAGGAGCCAAGTTTGACTTACCTTTGTGACTACCACCCCTCCCCCATTTATTTCTAGGTCTTCCAGTAGAGCTTTGGCCATAGTAGGCTTTCAAAAAAGTGTCAAATGATCAAGCCCTCCCCCAACACACACACATGCGCGCACACATTTGCATAGTTTGCTAATTTGCTATTTTTCCATTAAGTTGTTTGAGGCAGTTTGGAGCAGTTGGAAGAGAGAATCAAATGTTGAAAGGGCAGGAAATGCTCTTAATCCACTGGGCACCATGGGTCAGAATGAATGGTCTTTACCGTGGCTCCCGTCCAACAACCACTTGCCTGGAGAAGATGGACGCTGTCGTCCCAAGCAGACGGGGGTCACCCCTCAGCCTATCCTTTCAAGCCCCTCCCTTCCCCAACTTTCTCTTCTCCAAAAGCGGAATTTTCTGGGTCACAGCAAACCGATGAACTGAGATCATTCCACTCATCGTAAGCTCTAGTGCTAAAGCAAGTTAAAAAAAAAAAGCAACTCACTGTTGAGAAGTTTCTGATTTATAAACAAGTGATTTCCGACAATGTTCAGGGGATACTTTGCAAGAACCCCTGACTGCATCCAAAGAACTTAAAGTTCCTTAGGTCACTCACAGAACACGATTCCAGCAATAATATCTTCAAAATGCCAATTAGTTGTCATGAAAAAAAATGACAGAATTGTAGTCATTAAACACAACCGAAAAAAGTGAATATAGTTTTTGGAACAACTCCAACATGCTGATGTTTGAGGGAAGAGCTAACCCGCGGAAAGGAAAATGAGACAGAAATTACAAAATTTGGGGTGCGTTTACTAAGGACGTCCTGACTCTCTCCGTGACTTTGAAGATGGATTTACCTGGTTCATTTTTATGTCTAACTCTGATTCCCAACTCACGTTCCCCCCGCCCCAGGTATAACCCAATAGTTCCTGCCCTCACAAGCTGATGCGTACAAAAAGAGGTCACATTTCCATTTTGCGCTCAAATTACGATAGCAGGGCTGCCTACCAGCTGTGTTGCTGGAAATGAGTTTCCTTTAAAGCATCTCCCGGTTACTCCTGAGCGGTCACGTGTGCCTCTGAACTTGTAAACACTGCACAGCATCAGCTCTGCTTGTCCCCCTCTCCTCAGGTTCCTGTGTGTCCAGGTCTCCTACTGCTCACGGAGATGCGTGGATAACTCTGCCACTGCCGGTCCCGGGGCAGCCCAGGTCCATGCCAAACAGACAACCTCTGGGTGCTTCCAAATCTTCCTAACTTTGTGCTGGGCTCCGTGCACAGGCGGGAGCCGAGCCCCGTCCCCGGCCCTGCTCCCACCCTTCGTTGCTCATGCTTGGAGCCTCAGGAGGTCTTTCCCCAGTTCCCACACAGTTTGGCCTCCCGAAGACAGTTCTTTCAGTGCACAGCCCAGGAACTTTGGAACTAATCAGATTACTAATCAGGCAAGAGTTAAAAAAAAACAACTACTACATATTTTTTTCCTTAAGAGATTGTAAAGAGAAAATGGAAGCCAAACTTTTCTAAAGATATAAGTGTCAGAAGAGGAATGGGGAGGAAGAAGAGGCTTTAAGAGAATGTATGTCTTGGTGTGAATGTCCTATCTTGGCGGTGTCCTATCAAGTTACCATTCATTCAGCAGATTTGTTGAGCAGCTACTATGTGCCGGGGATTCTTTGTATCTGGAGGGCCAGGCAGTGAACAAAGTAGGCAAAGTCCTTGCCCTCAAGGAGCTCACATTTTAGTTGTGGAAGGCAGGCAGCACAGGAATAAATAAATGGATCCACATAATTTCATGCATGTGCTATGCTGAAAGACGAAGCAAGATAAGGAGTGAGCAGGCTTGGGTGTTATTTTAGAAAGTCTGGCCAGGCAAGGTACTAGTTTAGGCAGTTTGGTCAGGCAAGAATCCTTTAGATTCTTCTTAAAGTTGTATTTGAGCGGGAATCTGAAGGAAGTGAGGATATAAGCCTGTAGGCGTCTGGGGAAAGAATGTTCTAGGTAGTGGGAATAGCAAGTGCAAAAGGCCTGAGGCAGATGCTTACTGGCATACTTACGGGACAGCCAGGGAGCAGGAGTGGCTGAAGTGTGGTGGAGAAGGTGACGGGAGGGGGGCTGGACAGAGAAGGCCCTGGAGGATGGGGACTTGGAGGGACGTGTGGAGTTGGAGCTAGCCTGGGGCCAGATGGCACAGACCCTGAAAGGGATGAGAAGCAACTGGAGAGACGTGACAGGATGTGACAGATGTTTCAAATCAATCACCCTGGCTGCTGTGAGGCTAACAGAGCAGGGTGAGAAGAAAGCGGGGAGCCAGTTCGGAGGCTGTGGCGGGAATTCAGGCTAGAGATGGTGCTGGGTGTCCTGGGGTTGTGCTGGGGGCTGCCCCTGGTGGTTAGAGCGGGCCTGGGCACAGCGGTTGGGCATGTCCCTCATAAATCCTGGCCTGTGGCTATACGGCCAGGCGCAGCCTTCTGACTGCCAGTCTGACAGCGAGAAGGAGATGACCTGGCATGGATGTAGCGGCATGGTACAAGAGTAGGAACACGGTGTCATAAAGGCCCTCGGGAAAATCCCCAAGTGGAACCTGAGACTGCTAGCTCCTCGTAATTAATTTTTCCTTGCCAGGGAACAGATGGGACTAGAGGATGAAAAACATCGCTCTTACAGAAGGGCACACCAAGAAGACTGCCTTAGTTTCAGCTTTGAGGGACAAAGACCAAGTCAAAGTGTTTTAAACAGTGAGGAAATCATCTCCCATCATAGGGAGTTCAGGGGTATTCTGTTTGCTTCCACATCTGATATGTATATCTTTTTTTTTTTTTTAAAGTTAAGGAGTAGTTACATTTTTTTTAAATTTTTTTAAGATTTTATTTATTTATTTTCAGAGAGAGGAGAAGGGAGGGAGAAAGAGCAATGTATGGTTGCCTCTCACATGGTCCTCATTGGGGACCTGGCCCGCAACCCAGGCATGTGCCCCAACTGGGAATCGAACCGGGACCCTCTGGTTCCCAGCCCACGCTCAATCCACTGAGCTACACCAGCCGGGCTGATATGTATATCTTTATAGGTGTCTATGACCTGCTTGACTCCCATGCTCTGATTTTATTTCAGGCCTGCTTATGAAGCCTCACTTTCCATGTTCTGGGCACTATGGAAGTTGCTGGGAGTGTAACAATGACCAAGGCTCTCAAGGTCCATGAGGGGGTTTAGTGAGGCAGCTGGTGTAGTGCAAGAGACTAACATATAAAAAGGTAATTATAATGAAATGTTGTAGGTATGGTATTGGATGTTTATGACAGGCATGGTAGAAAGGAATTGTTAACTCCATGTGGTGGGGGTGGAGGGCGCGGATAAAACTGCAAAGGAGGCAATTCTTACATAGGGTTTTGAAGGCTGAATAGGAGCTTACCAGACAATCATGGAAGAGGAAAGGGCAGAGTGACACACCAAATGGAAGATACAAACATATGGATGTATGAAGCAGCACTGTCTTTTAGAGAACTACAATCAATCACATATTTCTAGAGTACATGTACCTGTAGGGGAATTACTAAGATTGAGGCTGGAGAGCTGGGCAGAGTATTAATACTTTGCATGCTTTGAGGAGGGGACCAGGGCTTATTTTAGGTGATGGGTTTTCATGAGGAGAGTGAGAATATCATATTTGTATGTAGAAAGATCACTCTGGCATCCAGGGGCAAAATGTGTTCGCGAAGGGCCAAGTGGAGTCAAGGGGGCCCCCCCCCCACTCCTTTAGGAAAAATAATAAAGCTTGGCAGTTTCCTATACCGCCCAGCAGGTGGAGCAAGTAGGCCAGAACAGCTTGGTTGCTGGCTGGGGAGGTGGGATGTTGGTGGGGGGGAGCGGCGGGGAGTGGGGGGGGGGGCTACGGAGAAAGGATAAAATAGGACAAAGCACCAGCAGGGGACTTTTCATGAGCAGGAAGCTTCTAGGTCCAGCGCTCAGAACTCTGGAAATAACTGTATTGATATATGATATAAAAAATTCTCCAGGAAAAACTAGAAGTCACCAAAATGTCCACAGAGTATGCATTAAACACCACGAAACATTCACATACTGGAGTACCAGGAAGACAATAAAGGGAATGAGGTAGATTTGTGTGTACCCACAGGAAAAAAAATGTCCAAGTGAAAAACGCAAGTTGTAGAAGAGTGTATCATGTGATCCCCCTTCTCAAACATCTAGAAAAATGACCATGACATTGATGTGAGCGGTCAGAAGGGGTTTGGGGGCTATTGCCTTTGTGGGCATGTGTAACAGCTTTTCTGACGCACAGCTGGCCTGCAGTGAGCTGCACGCATTTACACTGTGCAATCCGATAAGTTTTCCCGTCACAATGGTGAATGTATCCATCACGCTCACTGGTGTCCTCACATTCCTTTGTAAACCCTTCTACCCTCCTTCCCTGGCCCCATCCCCAGGCAACCGCTGATCTGCTTTCTGTCACTAAAAGTTTGCATTTTCCAGAATTTTACGTAACCAGAATCACATGATGTATCTGATTTTTGGCCTTGCTTCATTTAGCAAAATTAATGTGAGATTCATCCATGTTGTTAAGTGTATCAGTTATTAATGCCTTTTAATTGCTTAATAGCATTACATTGTATGGATGAATCACCATGATTTGCTTATCATTCATCTGCAGATGGGCATTTGGATTCGTTAATAGTTTTTGGCTATGACAGATAAAGCTGCTAGGAGCATTCATGTGCCAGCGTCTGGTGTAAATACCTACAAGCAGAATGTCTGCGTCATCTGGCAGGTGTCTGTTTAACTTCTAAGAAATTGCAAAATTGGTTTCCAAAGCGATTGTACCATTCACGTTCCACCAACCCTATATGAGTGTTCCACTGTCTCTCTATCCTTGCCAGTACCTGGCATGGTCCGACTTTTTAATTTTAGCTCTTGAAATGGGTGGTTTAAATTTTCATTTCTTTAATGATTAATGATGTAGATTTTGCATATACTTATTTACCATCTGCAGATCTCCTTTGGCGAAGTGTCTATTCAACTTTTTGTAGGCTATTAACATTCATTTCACTGTATACTTCATACAGTTTTAAGTTTTATAATGACCCTGTATCTCTTTTATTATAATAAAAAAAACACTTTAAAACATCTTGGCCCAGAACACAACAACGATTCCAATGTGAACTTTAAACTTAATAGTAGTGTATTGGGCTAGGGTGAAAGCAGATCCTGATTATATCCTTAAAAGATAAAAAACTTGGTTTCTAGTCTCAAATTACTAGGACAAGACCTCAAAACCATTACGATTTGTATTTCCCGAGATTACTGCTTTTGGGAGATGCTACGAGTTTTCAAAGGAACCTGACAGCAACCTCCAGCTCTTCTGCTTATCAGCTGGAGGATCTGGGGCAAAGTCTCAGAGCTTCAATTTTCTTTTTCTTTTTATAAAATCTGACAGATCATTGACCTCATGGGTTCACCTTCAGGACAAAATTTGACATTATATTTAGCATAATAACCAGCAGGTAACAGGTGTCCTGCAAATGTTAGAACTTGTCTGACTGTCTGGACAACCAACTGCCCTGTGCTCGCAGACCACGCCGGGGCTCACTAAGGCGGGGTTGCAGTGTGTCATAAAGGAACTGCAGAAACCGAGGTCAGGCAGGCAACATCCTTTGTGATAACAGAGATCACCAGTCTTCCCCACCCCCACGTTTAAAGAATCTAAATGAAGAGCTCTGGTTTGCGTTTGGTTTTGAAAGAGGGGGGAAGGCAGTGAGGTGACCAAAACAGGAAACAGGAAACTTGTTGTTGAAAATGGACTTTACTGAGCACAGTAGCCCATGTGGAGAACCCTCAATATCCTCTGTTGCTCAACCCACCAGGTGGTCTTGCAGATGCTCGCGGCACCCTGCATGATGGTGCAGAGCTCATCTGCAGGGTTCATGTCGGGGTTACTGTCAAGTTAGGGACATTGGGGCTAGCGCCAGTTAAAAATGCTGTGCAGAGTGTAAAGCAATGGAAAGATCTGTGGCAGCCACAGCCAAAGAGAAGCTTTTGGAGGGGAGATGTAAGGAACAGCAGCTGAGCCCATGGCTGGAGAAAGGAACTCAGAACTCAAGGTTCCTGTGCGCCTGAACCTTGAATCTCGAAGGGGCCCGAATGTACAGGCTGCTTCGTCCCCTCCAGCCCCATGGCCTTGGCTCCTACCTCTGTTATAGCTCCAGGGACCAGGTATGGGGTTAGTTGTTCCATAAGCTGAGAGTTCTTAAGGAACTTAATGATTAAATTCTTAAGGATTGTTGCTTATTTGTCAAATTTTGTATATCTTCATCATCTGGCACAAAGCAGGTTCTCAATTAAATTCATAGATTTAAGTGTAATAGAGAAAGATAAAATATCTGCTATCCACCAGCACAAGAGTGGATTCTGTTTCAGTGGAAGTTCTTTTAGCTCAGCTGGGCACCTGCAAGAGTCAGTGAGTCTGCAGGTTGGAGCTTGAGTGAGCTGAATAGCTGCGCAGAACGGAGAGGAGCCTGGGTGGGTGTGGGGTGAGGGTGGGGTAGGAAGGGCAAGGGGAGGGAGGGAGCGAGGGAGAGGACCTAGTAAGATACTCACAGAGCAAAGCAGCCAATAAATAATACATACCCAGGTCCTGGTAGCCAAAGGGCTTTGTTTTGTTTTCACGGGGCTGTTTAACATTCACGTTGAAGTTGTTTTGAGTTTCAAGAGGGCAAACCTCTCCTTGCCCTCCGGTATCTTTGATAAAGTCTGTGCCTTTGGATCGCCTTGTAGTGTGGGTTTTCTGCAGAAACCAAGGAAGGGGCTGAGCGTCCATCTGGGTCAGGGACAGAAACGTGAGACCATTTCCGGAACAAACTAGTTTGGTGGAGCAGGAGTTGGAGGCAGAAGCAGCCACAAGAAAGTAAACTTAAGAAAGTAAGCAGAAGTCACGGATAAGGCAGTTTAAACTTCCCTGAGGACACAACTTTGGGAGTTTTTAGCTCATTTTATCTTATGGTGCAGAGAGGTTGCAGCTGACTTCTAGGGTGCAAAGGGAAGGAGAAGAAGAAAGGGAGGAAAGAACCAGAAGTGAGGACTAGATGTTCTTCCTACCCCTGGGCTTCCCGGTCTATTTGAGAGTGTAAGTCCTGTATACATAAAAAAAATGGCCATCAGTGAAGGAGCAAACATCAGTGTAAGAGCTCAGGGACAAAAAGCAGAAGTTGGCCATGAAAGAGGTAAACCTGGAACTAGCCTTGAAGAATGGACCTACTGTTTATAAGTTTATTGTCTATATATGTGGGTATATAGTTTTATATATATATATAGCTCTATGTTAATTATGTGTCTATTTTCTTCTTTTATCAGGGAGAGTGAGTTGGCTAATGTGCTTTGGCTTTGAAATTAAACAGAACAGGCTCTAAATCCTGACTTGGGGCAAGTTATATAAGCAATCTGAGCCTCATCTCTTCATTTGTAGACTGGTGATAATGAAAGGACCCACCCCACAGGACGGCTGGGAGCGTTAAAGAATATAATCTATGAAAAGTGCTTAGCATAGGGCCTGGCGCAAGATAAATACTGAGTGATAATAAATGAATATGTCCATTTTTTATGTAAGTTTATTGAATGCAATTTGGAAAATCCAGAGAAAAGTAAAACTAAAAACCATCAGTACTTTCGTCACTCAAACAAGAAAACCACAGTTAACACTTCGGAGCGCACCTTCCCAGCTTCCGGTCAAGGCGTAATTTAGTTTGCCTTTTTCCTTTTTGCATTGCCAGTCATTCTGAATACAAAACTTAAATCCTAATTAATACCTAGTCAACATAGGATTTTTCCCCCCATCTCAGTCTAATCTCTTCAAAACATTTTTTGATGACAGGGATGCATTAAATTGAATTCATTTACAGTGATTTACTTAATCATTCTCCTATTGTTAGACATTTGTGTGGGTTCCAGCGTTTTCTTTTCCCTACTCTAAATAACTCAGCACTAAACAAGTCTGTACATAAACCTCTTCCTTTATTTTGTATTATGTCTTTAGAAACCATTCCCAGAAATGAAATCACTGATGTAGAAAGTACCAACAATTTTAAGGTTCTTATTTATTGTCAAAAGAATTCTGAAGGCAGCTGGAGGGGGCTGCTATCCCCAAACCCTCCCCTTTCATCCCTCTTTTTTTCTTCTTACCCAAGAGGAGGAGGACGAGGAAGAGTGAGATTAGCCAGAGGCCCAGGGATTCAGTGGGTCATCTTGGCCAGTGGGCAGAGTCACCAGGCAGAAAGCGGTCCGGAGATGGGTATGGATTCTATTTTCTCTGCCAGTCTGTTGAGTGCAGTGTGAGAGAAAAGCTGACCCAGAGCAGGAACTTCTAGAGGACCCCAGACAACCCCTTTGCTCTCTTTTCTCCCATGAGGTGAGCAGCCCTGGGACCCTCCCTGGCCCCTGCCAGGGCTGCTTGCTAGGAGAACGCACTTTCTCTTGAAAGCTTTCTGTGGTTCCATCTCATCCAGCATGGATGGATCTGCACTGACAGCTTCCCTTGCAAAATGGCTGTCCCAATGTTTATTTTAGGTCCGAGAAGCCTGCCCCCTTAGGTGTGTAGCTGTGACCTTGTAGAATAGTTTCATGCATCAGAGCTCTGTTTTGAGGAGCAGTCTAAAGCCCACCTAGAAATGATGCTCCCCCTTAGGGTTTTGCCTCCCTGGGGGACTACCTGGGGAGATTTATTGGTAAGCTGGGGGTAATAAAATCTTAGGTGGGATCTGAGTGCTCAACATTTTTGGGATGGGTAGTGACAGAAATCCAGGCCAGGTACCTTAAGGAAAGTGGTGTGCCAGTAAATGCTTCACAACAGGGGGAGAAAAGCTCTGATTTGCACTGTTTGTAGATTTCCCTGGGCTAGAAACTCCCCCATGGCTGCAGAATCAGTACTTCTACCTGGGCTGATATCAAGCTTCAACTGCTTAACCACCAGTTCGCAAAGCTCCTGAAAACTAAACAGTAGACTCTTGCCACCCAGGAGCTCACTCTGGGGTACACCCAGAGACAGGGATGAATGACTCACGTCATCCACATGTGGGAAGAGCAGGGACGCACAAAATGACCTCAGAAAGGACAGGAAGCAAAGAATCTGATGTCAACAGGATTCTCTCTGCAAACCAACCTATTTTTTTTCCCCACCACAGATGTACTCTCTCTAGATTTCAAGGGAGATGAATGCTAGCAGTTTTCAGAGTTGCATCCTTAAAAAAGGAGGAGGACTTCTCCTCCAGCCGGTGCCCGTTGGGAAATTCCAGTGGAGGGCGGACCAGCCTTGACTCGTGCACTGGCCCTGGCTCAGGGGGCAGGCGCACCCACTACCTGCAGAGGATCGTGGGGGCTGTCGGACGTGGGGAGGGAGAGCTGCTGGTGTGACAAACCCAGTGGTTCCCGTTGCAGTGACCAACCCAATACCATCAGAACCTGGTTCCCATTTCTACTTGTCCCTGAAGTGGCCAAATCAATGACGGCACGAAGGAGCTGTTTTATCCTACCCCCTCGGCATTGCATTTTACAGTTGTTTCTTTTAAATCTCAGCTAATTTCAAAGACAAAAATAACAACCCACTGGTATTTTAATTGTTTCTACTTCTTATATCATGTGTGAGGTTAGCAAAAAGCTTCTGTGGGTTGAATAACTGTATTTCCTCTTTTGTGAATTATTTTCATGCCGTTTGCTCCCTTATCTCCTGGGGTTTTAAGGTTTAAAAAAATATCTCTCTGTTCAACAAATATTTACTGATCTGTTGTTACAAGAGGCCAAGCGGCTATAGACACAGGACGTGTGATAGCCAACGAGATACGGTTTCGGCCTTCAGAGCACTTCCCTCATCCGTATGGTCTTTTCAGATAATAATGCACTGATATTTGCTTCTCATATCACAACAGGTATTTTTCTACGTTCTTTCCTTATTCCTCAAAACAGTTGTTTTATATACTCATGTAGTTAAATCTGATAGACTTCCCACTTTTAATAAAACCTTTTTCTTCCATGCGTTCCCCCCTTTCATTTAAAACCTTTATTCCCTGTTTGACTGGGCTTGGAACTCTTGTATTCAATGATTTAATTCACCTGTGACTTGTCATAATGGGTGGGTGAGCTGAGCATCTAAATTGGTTATTTTCCCTAAACGTTTAACACAATGGAAGCCTCCCTTCCTCAGATTTGTAAAGATGGAAGCATTCTGATTGGTGGAGAGGTGAGGCAGGGGGTTGCTGAAGGGCAACTGAAATGGCTCCGTTTAGGAAGCTGGTCTGGGAAATGGTGAGGAAGGGAGGAAACACAAGCCGTTACTAGTTAGTGGCGTTTGCCTGGAATAAAGGGCCCATGTGTTGTAGTGACTCTTAACTAGGGATGGACGTACCTGCTTATCATCACTCAGGGGCCTGGCCCCGAGCGGGTCTGCCTAGGGCCCGCTGTAGCACGTGGGTTCTTGACTTCATGCAGGAAAGATTTCACAACACGAGTCCAGGTGACTGTGAGGATCCACTTATCAAAGTTGGGGACAGTGACACAAGGAAGGGCTCAGCATAGAGGAGACAGCAGGAGAGCCGAGGCTGGGCTGCCTGAGCTCACTGGGAAGACAGGTTCAGGGCGTTAGCCTGGGACAAGCTGCCAGCTGCCCATGAGACTCAGTGCCTGTGAAGAAGGCCGTGGGGGAGGCAGAAGGGAATGGCCTGGGCTGCTCTCCAGAGGGAGTGCTGGGGTTGGGTCCTTTGTCTTGAGGCTTTTAGCTCTTTCTCACAGGTGAGAACCTTAGGGGAGTTCTCAGGGGGAGGATCTCAGTAGTATATTCATCAGTCCTCTAGGTGTGCCTTTTTAGGGTCACGGTCTCCACTGATTGGTCGGTAACAGGGCAGGGAGTCTTTAGACATTGCAGTTGGTTCTGGCATTGCCCACCTGGTTTTGCTGCTTTTCCAGGCCTGGAGCTGAAACAGATGTTATCTCCAGGGAGGCCACCGTTTGCATCTGGCTGTAAATTGCTCAGCCGTTGTGTTCAGCTTTCTGCCTCAGTTTCCCTATTCCATTTGCCAAGGAATTTTCCTTGCTTCTTACTATCCTTTCTCATGTTGACTGGGGAGTTTAAAGAACCGCCCTTGCCTTGGCTCTGCCGTTGGTAGGTTTGATGCAGGGCAAGGGTTTACGTATTTTTTAAAAGCTCCCTGGGCACTGCCAATGTAGGAAAATGGTGGTGGATACAGCTAGTCAGATAAATAGGGAGCAGATTGAGAGAGGTGTCAGTGCCCAGATGGATTCAGTTGTAGATCCAGGAAGCCTCTGAGGGCAGAGTAGGAAGAGCATGGGCTTTGGACTCAGGCAGATGAAGGTTTCAACCCCATTTCTGCCACTTGCAAGCTGTGTTACTTGGGCAGATCACTGATCCTCTTGGAGTCGCATCTTTTTTAAAAAATTTATTTTATTTTTAGAGAGGGGAAGGGAGGGAGAAAGAGAGAGAGAGAAACATCAGTGTGTGGTTGCCTCTCACATGGCCCCCACTGGGGACCTGGCCTGCAACCCAGGCATGTGCCCTGACTGGGAATCAAACCTGCGACCCTTTGGTTCACACCCGCGCTCAAACCACTGAGCTACGCCAGCCAGGGCTGGAGTCGCATCTTTTTGTCCTAAACAGTCATAATAATAATCGTCTAATAGGGTGCTGATGATTCCCTGGGAAATCAACTATAACATGTCTGGCTTAGCACCTGACACCTTAATTCTCCCTTCTTCCTCTTGAGTGAGGCTTTGGCTCACGCCAGGCCTGCTTTAAGCCACCTTTGAGATGAACTAACAACGCAAGACATTTCTAGAGAAAACATGCGAATACATGTCAGGATGAGAAAGGGAAAGAGGTCTAAGGTGTCCTTCAATCCCTGAGACCTCAGAAACCTTCAGAGAAGCTGCGCCTTTTTTTGGAAAGGAACACTTTCTCCTTAGAAAGGCGGAGAGATGCTTTGAACTTCACAAAGCTCTTGCCTTCATAAACTTGGCAAAGGCAAAATCTGGCTTCGCTCTCTGCCACCTGGGCTTAATAGCAAAGATAATCTCAGCCCCTGGGCAGTTTAGCGTGTAAAGCAAGGGCAGCTGTTGTGAAAATACATATATATATATATATATACAGGTGTAGTCATTTTTATTAAAAAAAACTCATGCAAATCTGTCTACAGAGCGAAGCATCTCCTTACTCGAGGATGAAAAATGTCATTACTTCTCAGAAGATCCTCCTGCTCTCATTTCGTGTCATTGATAGTCACTTGGTGATTGGACCAGTATTTCCTGGCATTACTCCTGTCGGACCAGTCCTTTGGAAGTGGCCTCTGCACAGTGCTCATTTAAAACCGGTTTTCCATGCCGCCCTGTGTTACTTGTGTACACCCAGTGTTTATTTTAGAATTGCATCCTAATCAGTATTTCTCGGAGGTCACCTATCCTAAAAGCAGCGAGGGCTGGTGGAAAGGGAGAGGGGATTTGGAATCAGATACACGTGGTCTCGAACCCCGACCCTTGATAGGGATGAGCTGTGTGAGTTTAGGCCAATTGCTAAAACACTCTGGGCCCAGCTTTACTTTTCTCCAAAATGAGAATGCCATTCTTACTCTAAAGCCGATGTTCTCTTCCTGGGAGAGCAGCCATGGGTTGTGTGGAGAGGAGGAAAGAGCTCATTCATTCCGGAGAACAGGACTTGTGGGGTAGGAGAGAGGAGAGAGAGAGGGGCACCCAGAGGGTACCTGGGGAGCAATGAGAGAAGACACTGGGACAGAAAAGGAAGGGCCTTTCTGCTTTGTACACTGGTCACACACCAAAAGCCCTGGCCCAGGACAGGTGTCTGGGAAGCCCCTGGAAGACAGACAGAGGTGCCTGAGCTGCAAGGGAAACAAATGCATTTGGAGTCACATGGACTGAGTCGAAAGCTTTTTGTGAATAGAGTTCTTGTCTGCTCTGCCTTCACTGGGCATCAGAGAAACAGATCAAGAGAGGGGTGGTATTTTTTTCTCCCTTGAAGGAAGAACAAGGGGACCTAGCTTTACAGAAACAAGAGGGGCTTAAATTAGATATTGACACTGACTTCCTCATTCTGAGAAAAGAGTATCCTATGTCATAAGGAGTCTCCTTTCTCAGAGACTTGAAATCTCCTGGCTGGCAGAGGCTCAGGGAGGAGTTCATCGGTTCATTAGTGACTTTTAATCTCTTCCACATATTGGACAAGTTCCCTTAATTACTGAGACGATCATTATGTTGGAAAGTTTCCTGGTGAGCTCCTAGTTCCCACACTCCCGTCCACTCACTTCCAGGCTGACACCTTTTCAGACGCAAATCTGAGTTGCAAAGAGCAGACTCTGAGTTTTGCCGCTGGGTCTCAGGTGACATTCCCCTCAAAGCCGATGAAGATGCTGGGCCCGGAGCCCAGGCACTTGCCATTCCTCTTAAGGAAGGGGCCCAGAACTGATCCGAAGTCACAGAATTGGAACAGCTTGACTTCCCTCTCTATCTTTCTGAAGGCTGAAAAATTCAACCGAATTGATATAATAGTGTGTTTATATAAATTCTGTTATTACTGCCCTGGCTGGTGTAGCTTAGTGGATTGAGCGCGGGCTGGGAACCAAAGGGTCCCGGTTCAATTCCCAGTCAGGGCACATGCCTGGGTTGCAGGCCAGGTACCCAGTGAAGGCCATGTGAGAGGCAACCATACATTGCTGTTTCTCTCCCTCTCTTTCTCTCTCCCTTCCCCTCTCTCTAAAAATAAATAAATAAAATCTTAAAAAAAATAATAAATAAATTCTGTTAATCACTTTAAGGCCTAGGGATTTTCAAAGCAAAGGCCAATGTAAGGAGAAATGTGTCTCCAGTGCAGCGAAACTTCAAGGGATAGCCAGGTGTTAATGGCCAAGGACACCTGTCTACACGGAACAGCGAGATTCAGTTCATGAAGCAGTTTCTGAGTTCTTACTAGGTGCCCGGTCTTGGTTTCGGTATTGGGGGGTGGGATGGGGGAAATCCAGACATAATAGTAACAATGACAATGATAATAAAAACGGCAGCACGTGACTACGTGCTAGGCATTGCACTCATTTGTTCATTTATTCAATAAAAAGTGGGGGCTTCATAAATACTTGTTGACGTGTTCACTTGCCCCAGTTACACCGGCTCCTCAATGTGCCTCAGGGCCTTTGCATTCACTCTTTTCTCTACCTGGAAGGCTCTTCTTCCAGATATTTGCGTGGCTGTCTCCTGCACTTTCTTCAGTTCTGCACAGAAACTTCACTTTCTTGGCGGTCTCCTTGACCACCTTCCTGCAGGTTCCACAGACTTCCTGTTCCCCCCCCCCCCCTTCCCCCCCCCCCCCCCCCCCCCCCCCCCCCCCCCCCGCACTACCTAGCACACTGCATCTACTAATGCGCTACTGCCTGGTCTCCCTGGCCGGTGTGAGATCTCCATAAGGCAGGGGTGTCAAACTCATGTCCACCGGGGGCCACATCAGCCTCGCGCTTGCCTTCAAAGGGCTGAATGTAATTTCAATTCCTTAACAGTTAAGGCGTAGTTACATTTATACAGTCGTAAAATTATTTCGGCCCTTTGAAGGCAACTGCGAGGCTGATGTGGCCCCTGGTGGACATGAGTTTGACACCCCTGCCGTAAGGGTAGGGATTTTAGACCATTCACCGCTCTAGCTCCCTTGCTTAAGTCAGATGCTCAGATTTGTTTGATGTGTGAACGGAATAAAATAATTTCTCAGTGCCAATTATCCACCCAACAATGAGCTCTAAGGATGAACAAGGCAGACAGGTTTTTTGCCCTCCAGGGCTCCATGGCTTGGTGGGGATATCATACTAATTACACAGTAATCTCCATGTCACCGAAATAGAGCGTTCTGGATGCTTTACTGATACTATTTCATGGAAACCTCACCACAACCCCAGGCCATTGGTACTAGAAGCCATGGTTTATAGACACTATTTTAGTTTTTTCTACAGCTGAAGCTATCCAGGCGGGCTCTGAATTATGGAGGGGCTGGGTTTATTTAGTTGACACATAATAATAACTATGTATATGTAACTTCCATTTATAAGTCTTTTTCATATTCATTACTTTCCATGAGCCCTGCACAGTATTCATCCTACTCCATAAATGTGGATTCAAAGGAGTTAGAGAACATTCCAGAACCATACAACCGAGTTAGTTTTCCAGATAGGATCAAACCCAATCCGTATCCTCATTACCCTTCTTCATTCTGAGGAACCCAAATGATGGAGGGACCCACGGATGGGGCGGGGAGGGGGCGATGGGACAGGTGGTCAGGGACTAGATTTTCCTAGAGGCAGCGGTGGTGGGGACTTCAGGTTGGAGGGCTGGGGGAAGAGGCTGAGCGACAAAGGCTGGTGGGTGGCTGCGGGGCAGGAAGGTAGGTAGCAGAGACTCCTCGCTGGGAGGGGAGGCACAGTTTCCACGCCCCCTTCCCACATCCACCGTCCCAGTCATTGTGATTTGATTCTAATCACGGGTTATGGGAGACTGCTGAGTAAAGCTGGGGCGGGGTGAAAGTGGTCTCTGAGGAGCAGGGTTTTTATAGCAACTTCTCCATCCCATTCACTTAGAGACCCCTCATAGACACATACCCCTTTGACTTTTTGGTTAAAATAGCAACATACGTTTGCAACGTGCTAGCTGAACCTATCCTAACACAGTGCATTTCCACATAACACCTACTTCTAGGAAACTTTCAAACTTTGGTACTCTCCCGATACTCGTACTCCCTGAGGCGTGGGCACCTGGCAGTGTGGAGTGCTGAGAGTGAGGAGCCTAGCACTGCCAGTTACGCACTGTTATGTCCATCCATTATGCATTAAGCGCCTCCTATAATCCAGGCAAATTACCTGGAGCTAGGGGTAAGAAAAGGAACAGATCAGTGTCTGCCCTGAAAGCTCTAGTGTGGATGGCAGTTAAGCACTACAAATAGACACTGTAGCATGCAAGTGCTGTTGCCGCTCTGGGGGCTGGGGGAGCACCAGGAGGGACACTTGTGCCGGCTGGGGGTGGGGGCAGGAAAAGCGTCTAGGAAGCTGAGTCCCTTAGAGAATATGGCAAATTAGGGCCTCTGTAGGGACGCTCCATCTGGCTGCATAGATTAGGAAGGGATTTGAGGGAGAAATGAGGCTGGAGAAGAAAGGGCCAAATTATGAAGGGCTTTTTTTTTTTAAAAGATTTTATTTTATTTATTTTCAGAGAGAGGAGAAGGGAGGGAGAAAGAGCAGTGTATGGTTGCCTCTCACATGGCCCTCACTGGGGACCTGGCCCGCAACCCAGGCATGTGCCCTGACTGGGAATCGAACCGGGACCCTCTGGTTCCCAGCCCGCGCTCAATCCACTGAGCTACACCAGCCGGGCTGAAGGGCTTTTTAATGCCATGCTAACAGGGATTTTCACTGTATGTTACGTATGTGATACACACAGCAGCATGGTGAGAGGGAATAGTTGTGGGAGTGAACGGCCAGTGTCAGGTCAAGCTACAACCCCGCCCAAGCCTTCCCAGTTTGAGGCTCATCACGCTCATCGAGTCTGGATTTATCAGAAGGCTGACTGGCCCTGGGTGAGCTTCTCTTTGCCTTCGTACCTGACTGCACCTCCCTGTGCTGGTCGAGAGTGAGAGCTCCCGGATCAGCTGCTCGGACTCCAGCCCGACTCCCACCGTACTCCAGTTGTGTCACCTTGCAGGAGCTGTCCGCCCTCGTGGGTACACTGGATCCGCACCACGGCAGTGCCTACACCAAAGGCTCACTGAGGACAGAAGGAGGTGACACGCGGTAAACCCCGGGCATGGTGCTGGCCGACAGCGGGTGACTGGCAAACGCTGACGTGCGGTGATGCTGCAGGTCCCCTGTAGCCCAACGGCGTTAGCAGCCACCCCCTCCTTTGTCGTCACCGTCCCCATCCCCACTGCCGTCACCCCCATCACCATCATTCCCATCGTCACGGCACGGAAGTTCTCGGAGGTCATTCCTCATTGGGTTCCTCCCCGCACGCTCCTTCCTGGCGGCCGTCTTATGAAAAAGAAGGCTCTACTTGGAGGGACTTGAAGAATAGGGAATTCATAACATTTATTTGGTGCCAGACTTTGTTCTAGGTACTCGGGGATAAAAGGGTGAGCTAAATAAAGTTCCCACACATGGAACTGACAATCTAATGAAAAGAGACAGGCACTAATAATTAAACCAGCAACTATGTAGTAGGTTAGAGAGAAATGAATACTGCAGGGAAAAGTAAAGCAGGGAAGGAAAGCGTCTCATGTGGGGCAGTTGTTATGTTACATAAGATGGTCAAGGAAGAGCACGCCCAGAGGTGACGTCCGAACGGAGGACGGGAAGGACACTGCGAAGTGGAAGGGGTTCGGGGGGGGGGGCAGTAAAGCCCATCAGGCACAGAGAGCAAGACTATAAAAGGCTCAAGGGAGGAGCCTGCCTGGCACACAGAGGAGTGATGAGGCGGCCTTTGTGTCTGTGACCCAGGGGTGAGTGACAGGGGACGGGATCAGAGAGGGCAGCAGGGGGTCAGAACATGGGGCCTGTGGAGGTCATTGTCAAATTTTCGCCTTTTCCTCCCAGTGACTTGGAAAGCCATTGGAGGGTTTTAGAAAAAGGTGTGACGTGATCTGACACAGTTCCAGGGACTGCGGGTCGTCTGGCTAGTGTGTTGAAAAGAGGCCACCGGACAGCAGGTGCTTAAGCCGAGGGGTCAGTGTGATGTTAATTCAAGAGAGCAAACGTGAGTTGGTGGTGACTGGGATCCGTGGTAGCAAGCGGTGCAGGTCGTGAGAAGTAGGAGGTACTGGATAGGTTTTGAAGGTAAAGACAGGACTTGCTAGTATATTGCACTGGCTGTGGGGGGATTTGGGTGAGAGACAGAGAGGAGTCAAGGATCATTCCTGAGCAACTAAATGGATGTTAATGGCACGGGCTGGGGCGAGTGAGGAAGCCTGCAAGTGAAGGGGACATGGAGAGAAATCAATTTAATATTCACATTGCCTCTGCAAGTAGGTACTATGGTTACCTTAAAAAACTGGGGCTCAGTGAGGTGAAGCCTGTGGTCTAGAAGCCACATACGGTGCTGGGAGCTCCGAGAAGTAATTCCCTTACTGCCTGGAGCTACAGGATTTGCAGCTGGGGAGCTGCTGGGAGTGTGAACCATGAGGCTGGTGGGGTGGGGGGCGGGAGGAGGAGATCCTGGCTGAGCCAAAGTGTAAGGAAGGCCCCCGCCTCTAATACACACCCCTATTGCAGGGCATTCAGGCTCATGCCTCGGTCCCTGGGTGGAGGGAGGCTGGGCATTATCCACCTGGAACAGAGAAGAGGCAATCAGCAGTGATAGGGGCTTTCTATTTAGGCATTCTAACTGACATGCAGAAAACCAAGAAGGCTGGGATGTTACAAAGCTCTACCTTGTAACTTATGGTCTATGTAGCCCAACGGTGTTCCGAAGAGGCTTTGCATAAGCTGGGGAACCAGCCAACACACTTGAGGGTGGATGAAGAGGAAAAGGGATAGAGGAGAATAAATCAAGAGGAAGGGAAGGGCAACTTCCTCCAAATGCGTGCTGTGCTGACTCGGAAAATGGGGCGGAAGAATGGAAACCTCCGCGAAGACCCGTGGGTGCCTTCCTGTCCTAGAAGATGCACTTTCACGACTACTTACCAACCTCCCCCTCTGGGTGCAGCCAAACACCGCAGTGGAACCAGGCTTCAGAGGAAAACACTGTCTGCTTTTTCAAGTTCAACACATCAGAGCCTGTGGTCTGTATGCCTCATATGGTGCTGGAAGCTCCGAGAACTAAGGATGAAAGAAAATCATTGAAACCTAGACACAGAAGATCTGTGCAGCTACACTTTCCCTCAGTGATGCCGCGAATTGTGTTAGCTACCCTTTATTCAGTGAACCTCGCCTGCGCCCAGTATTATATGGTGCCTCTCATTTAATCCGCACGACAACCCGGGGAAGTAGTTCTTATAACCCCATCTCACAGATGAATCAGACACAGAGACTCAGAGAGGCCACATTCCCCAGTCTGTCGTGATGCTGACTTTGAACCCAAGTCAGTCTGTTCCAGACCCTGTGTCTTAACCACTATATTCTCTACCTCCCAGAGGGAAAGGAGGAAGGAGAAAAACCGGAAACAGTGACAGTCCCCTCCCCTCTATCCTTCCAGGGCTCTGTAGAGTTAGAGCTGAAAAACCTCCCATTTTTATATCTGGCCTACAGTCTAAATCAACTTAAAAAAATTTAAATATTTAATTATTTCGGACAAAAATCAGATGACTATTTTCTCTAAGACATAGATTAATAATAAGAAAGATCTTTAGAGATGCAGAAGGGATGACCTTGAAATCCAGAGAGGAGGTTAAGTACACTTTCCAATGTCACACTTCAGTGGCAGAACTAAGGCTAACAAAGCCGGGCTCCTGCCTCCCAGGCCAGCGCTTGGCTGGGCCCCCGGAACTGCTTTGCCAGTTATTGCTGTCTCTTCCCTACACAGATGACTACTTGAAGGATGATAGCTCTTTCTGTGTGCCAGAGATTCTAAACACAGTCTGAACTTAGCTGGAGTTTCTTAACAAGGGTTTTCTAGCACCTTCAGATGAGTTAGTGTTCTGTTTTCTTTTGCTATCCCCTCCCCACCTCCCAGGCAAGGTCAGAGTTGTATGCCCTGTTGAACCTGTGTGGGGCAGATGATTATGTTTCTAGAACTTACTATAATTTACTCTGGCCTCCCACACTGTGACTCTCCAGCCTGGCTGGCTGGCTTTTACAGACCTCTGCAATCTGGACCCACTCCACCCAGCTCCTATCTTTCTTCCCTATATCGCAGCTCACAGCCTTCCTATCAGACAGGTGTCCCGGCCTTACCCCATTTCCGGCCACAGAAATAGCCTCTCTGCCCTCTTCCTATGCAAATTCATTCTTCAGGGTTTTGCTCAAGACCACTCTGCCCAAGACGACTTCCCCAAGTTCAGCCCAGTGTTTGCTTTCCAAGTTCCCTTAACGTGTATGTTCTCGACCATATCCTTTAGCCTCAAAATGTTTCTGCACATTTTTCCAAATATAACGCAGGCCCCTTGAGGGCAGGCACACGTGTTTATTCATTCACTATAGATTTTTTTTTAAACCCTCACCCAAGGACATGCTTACTGATTTTAGAGAGGGGGAAGGCAGGGAGGGAGACAGGAGAGAAACTTCCATCAGTTGTGTCTCCTGCAACCTAAGCATGTGTCCTGACCAGGAAGCGAACCGGTAACCTTTCGGTTTACAGGACCATGCTCCAACCACCTGAGCCACACTGGTCAGGGCTCATTCACTACAGATTTTAAAAAGCACCTTACAAGGAGCGATACGAAGAGAAATAAAAGCAATGGTTGCTACCTGTCCTCGAGGAGGGGAGACTCTAAAGTTTGCAGACATCTGTCTGGCACATAGTGGGACCTAAACAAAGGTTTGCTATGTGGAATATATACATATGTTCAATTATTTGCTGTTGCTAAGTCCCATGAAAGGTACCAGGTGGTGTTACAGGGAAGGCATCATGAAAGAGGTGGTATTTGAACTAGGCCTTAAGGACAGGGAATGCTTTTTAAAACCAGAATGGGGAGAACGGGCAGAAGAAACCATGTTCCTTCCAGCACAATGCTAGGCGCACACAGTGGCAGGCACACACCGGGGACCGGGTTCAGGAGGAAGGCAGTGGGGTGGAGTTGGTCTCTGCCCCAGCACCGACTACCCTTAGTGAGGGGGCCCCATTTCCTTCCCACTCCGAAGTGATTAAACGGCACAGGCTCTGGAAGAAGCAGACGGCTGATTTTGACCGTGAGCCAGTCATTAGGGGTGGCAGTTCAGCCTCAGTTTCCTTCCTATAAAATGGGTAAAATACTTCCAACCTTACGAAGTTTTTTGAGGTTTTAAGAACACATGTAAGCTGCTAAGCACAATCCTGACATTATTGTATTTCCTTCTACCAAAGTAGGTGCGACAATCCTCTCTGCCTCCCTGTCAGTGCTCCCAGGCTGGTCCCTAGTAGGGGCTGCGGACAAACTGCTGGGGGGCGGGGGGCAGGGCAAAGACAAAAGGCAGTTGACAGGGCTTCAGGAAAAAAGACAACAGCGTTGACAGTGGACTGACTGGGCTGAGGGGACGCTCAATATGTGTGTTTCCACGAAGAGACTTCACGTAGTCCAAGAATCTTTGCTCACTGTCCCGATCATGCCCTTCGGGGTTGGCTGGGTTTTAGACAGACAGCCCTTTCGGCCTCCGCCTTCAAACCCAAGGGAAGAGACAAGGCCCAGCCCCGCGGCGGGCTCGCAGGGTGGCACGGAGACGCCTCGACTCCCAGCGGGAAGGAATGGGGGGTCTGTTCCCGCCCCCTCACTCCCACTCCCGGTCCGGGCAGGGCTCCCGGGGCTCCCTCCTGCACTTCCTCTTCGCTCACTGGTCGAGAAGCGGGGGTTCGCGCTTGGCCGGCTGCACCGGGCCATCCCAGGCTCTCCTCCGTCCCCTCCGCCTGGCCACCCCCACCTCGGCCGCCTACCCCTGAGGCCTCCGCGGCCCCCGCCCAGTCGCCCGTCTCGGCCCCGGTCCAACCAGTCCTTCTCCCCCTCCCTCTGACCCCCCAGGCTGCCGGCCGCCCTTCCTCCTCCGGCACTTCACCCGCGGGCCCCCCACCCCCGAGGGCTCGGTTCGACCAGCCCTCACCCCGGGCCCCGCAGACCCCGCTCGGTCACGCCCCCGCCCCAAGGCCGCGCCCACCTCCCCTCCGTTCCCACCACCGCCCGGCCCCCGCAGACCAGCCCGGCCCGGACTCGCCCCCAGAGATCCCGCGGGGCCCCCTCGCCCTCGGCCCTCCCTCCGCGGGGTCGGGCGCAGGGGGAGGCGCCGCCCCCGCCCCGCGTGCGTGGCAGGCTCTCCCCGCTCCGCGCGCGCGGCCTCCCTTCCCGGGGGGCGGGGTCGGCGCCGCGGCGGCGAAGCCGGCCCCCTCCTCCTTCCTCCCTCGCCCGGCCTCCTTCCTCGCCGCCCGCCCGCTCGCTCGCTCTCTCCCGGCCGCTCCGACGCCAGCAGCGCCGCGCGCCGCTCGCCCAGCCCCGGGGGAACCCGAGGAAGTGTCCCGGGCCGCGCGTCCCGCTCGCTCGCCTCGCAGCCCGCGGCCTCCGCCGCCGCGCCCGCCATGCCCTCGGCCAAACAAAGGGGCTCCAAGGGCGGCCACGGCGCCGCGAGCCCCTCGGAGAAGGGCGCCCACCCGTCGGGCGGCGCGGATGACGTGGCGAAGAAGCCGCCGGCGCCCCAGCAGCCGCCGCACCCGCCGCCCGCGCCGCACCCGCCGCAGCACCCGCCGCAGCACCCGCAGAACCAGGCGCACGGCAAGGGCGGCCACCGCGGCGGCAAGTCCTCCTCCGCCGCCGCCGCCTCGTCCTCCGCGTCCTGCTCGCGCAGGCTCGGCCGGGTGCTCAACTTTCTCTTCTACCTCGCCGTGGTGGCGGCGGCCGCCTTCTCCGGGTGGTGTGTGCACCACGTCCTGGAGGAGGTCCAGCAGGTCCGGCGCGGCCACCAGGACTTCTCCCGGCAGCGGGAGGAGCTGGGGCAGGGCTTGCAGGGCGTCGAGCAGAAGGTGGGTACCCCCGGCCCCCGTGCCCACAGCCGGGGCCCTGTCCAGGCCCCCCATCCGGCCGCCGAGCCCCCAGGCGGTCCCCAGACCCTCTTTGTAATGGCTGCGCAGGGATCGGCCTCGAGGGACGGGCCGCCGCGAGGGTGGGCCGAAGGCCTGCCCCAGGACCCCGGCGGTGACCTGTAAGGAAGCCGGAGGCTTTGGGGAGCCCATTCCTTCTGGGTTAGGAACCGTTGAGTGGGCAGAGTTCTCTGGAAAGGAGGTTGGAAGGGAAGCCAGCGCATCCCTGGAAGCCCTTGGCAAGGCCGCAGGTACCTCAGCTCTCCCCGTGGGAGACATCTGAGCCAGTTTTTAACAGACCCGGATCCTGGGGAAGGAAAACCCAGTAGTCTTATTCATTTGCGAAATCGCAATGAAACGGTACGTGTCTTTAGGCCCCCTCGTCCTTTATCGGACCAAGGTACCCATGTGGGCCTTTGGAAGTAGCACACTACAGCTTTAGAGGAAAGGCAAGGCCAAGAATAGTAAGTCATAAGGATGAATGATACCACTTATATGGCGTTTAGAAGGTTTACTCACTTATTATCTAATTCTCATAGCACTTCTGGGAGGGGGAGGGTAGTGGCAGTTTCGACTCCATTTTCCAGACTAGCAAACTGAGGGTTAGAGAGCTTAAGTGAATGGATGGAGACCCCAGCTGGTGAGGGTCGACTGCATGAGAATGTCTAGGCGGGGTCCGCTGGGGCCTATGGCAGGTGTGTGGATGGATCCAACTTTCAACACCGAGTTGCTTAGCGTGCACTCCGCGTGCACTCTTCTGTGTTTTTCCACACTGAGTGTGACTCCCTCAAGTCTCGTTCCTCCTCCTCCGTCCTCCACTTAATGTCATTGCTCAATGAAAGTTGGTTGCCTGATGAAACAAAAAATCCCGCCACCACGCAGGCGCCCGAAACTTCTGCCTCTTTTTCCCAGCATGCTGTCTGTCTTGCCAGGTCCCTTTCCACTTTTGTGGAGTATGCAGGACTAGGCATTTGCTCTTGAGACAGGCAGAGCAACTGGGATGAGTCAGCCTGCTCAGGCTGCGGGCCACGGGAGGTGACTTTTGAGTTAAGTAGGCAGTGGTGCTTTGCCTATCCTGAATGTTAGATCATTCTTAAGAAAATAGACGTGCTGCTGGAGTGGAATCACTAGGCTCCCATTTTTCTCCCTATTGTCTGCCCCCTTACTAATCACTCATAATATTTATTGAAGTCTGATAGTCACATGGCTTCGCGGAGGCCCTGTGGATGGTAGGAAGCAGAAAAGACACAAATCATATTTGTGAAGCTGCACAGAAATGGGTTTCCATCAGGGGAACTGGGGGAGTGTCCAGAAGAGAGAGGGTGTGGAGTTTGCCTAGACCTCTATCCTATCCGGGTGGTCAGTCGAGATCTCGTTGGTGACCCATCACGTGAGCGAAGGCCTGAGGGACACACAGGCAGTGGACACCTTGAGCGTCTTTGAGGGACAGCAGGTGGCTCCTCTGCCTCTAATGAGCAACAGGAAGGTGTGAGGGTGTGATTGACACTGAGGCCCCAATAGGGGAGGTCGTGAATCCAGACTGGAGAAACTGGGCTTCGTTCTCCCTGTCCCTCTTACTCCTTCCTTTCTGGTTCCCACCCCTTCTCTGTCACATGTCACAGTTGTGTACACATTCCTTTCCTCTCTTGGGCTCAGTTTTCCCATCTGCATAGGGGAGGGTCCCATCTAGATTTTTAAGAATCCACCTCACAATAAAAGTATTGCACTAGTGATCACTGTTGAAGATGCGACCTTCCTTTTAGTTTCGTATTGTAATCAAGCTATTATTTAATGCCTCATATTCATTGTGCACTCATCCCTTTCGCAACAGCCCCCAAGGGATAGTAAGTACAGCTGACCCGGAACAATGTGGGTTTGAACTGCACGGGCCCACGTATGTGTGGATTTTTTTTTATATATACGTACTGTACTGTAATGTATTTTCCTTACGATTTTCTTAATAACATTTTATTTTCTCTAGCTTACTTGACTGTAATAATACAGTATATAATATAACATGCAAATGATGTGTTAAGTGACTATGTTGTTGGTAAGGCTTCCAGTCAGCAGGCTATCAGTAGTTAGGTTTGAGTAGTTAGGCCTTTTGGTGTATGTGGGTTTTTGGCTGCCGGGGGTTGGCACCACTAACTCCCGCATTGTTCAGGGCCAGCTGTGCTATTATTCCCCTTTCTCAGATGAGGAAAGTGAGACACAAAGAGGCTAAGCAACGTTGCGTAGTCACAGAGCTGCTAAGTGGCAGGGCTAGGATTCAAACCACATTTATCTCCTGGAACACTTTTACTCATCTGTTCATTTTTTGTCTTTCCTGGGCCTTGCCCGGTCGGTAGTACTGCTCAGGTTATGCTCATTCCATTGGCTTGGAACGCAGCACATGCCCAGAAGAGTGTTGGACTTGCCCCAGTGTGTGGTCGCTTCTGTATGCACCTCTGGGTAGACCGTGAATGAGTTATTTTGCATTGAGGAGGGAGTAGCGATGGGTCCGCCGACAACCTAAGCTTGAACCCTTTTTAAACTTGATATAAGGCTTGGTTGGGGCTGGAGCTTGGTTGTCAGCAGGGACATCTACTTAACTGTGTTATTATACATAATTAGTATTCACTATTATTCATAGTATCATTCCTACAGTGTTATTCATAGTTAGTATTCACGTATTAACGCCAGGCATTCTGTTAAGTGTTTCCCAGCCATCCTCTGAGGCGGGTACCACTTACTAGTTCACAGGTGGGCCAGCTGAGCTTGGAGTTACTAGTTCAGAGTCACACACAGACCCTGAGTGGCGAAGCTGAAGGTCCCAGGTTGCCCTGGTGGGTCCAGGGTGGCCTAGAAGGGGCAGTCTAATGAGACTACTTGTTATTCGTTGAAGAGTGAGTTCACTGATCATATTTCTTTGTTTTCCCATTTGGCTCTGAACCAGGAGCTAGGGCTTTGGGTTTAGGCAGCATCTCCACGCTTTTGGTGCACTTTGAACGCGCCTCTGCCTGAGCATATCGCTCACACAGAGTTAAAGCTCAGGTTCTGAAGTCACACATTCCGGGACTGATGCTCGGCTCTGCCACCTCTCAGTCCCCTCACTTGTAAAATGGAGATCAGCAGGAGCCGCCGATGAGATTCTTAGGGGGATGAATTTAGTTGATGTCTCTTTAATTCCATAGCTGTCAGACTTCCATGCAACTCAATTTCTGGTGGTTCTGAGTGATGGCTGTTCTGTATCTTAGTTGTAATTGTGATGTGGTTGTGTGAGGAGGTGAGCGGTGGACCTATCCCACCATCTTGACCGGAAGTCAGAGCGGATGTCTCTGAAGTACTTTACGTAACTATTGCATACAGTAAGTGCTCTGTTGAATGACCGTCACTGCCTGCCCCCGCCCCAGGTCGTGAGCTCCTTGAGGGCAGATACCCTGTCTTAGCTGTTGCTTTATCTCTGACATGTTGCCCAGCACCCACCACTTAGTGGCATCCTGCATATACTGGGGGAACACATGCATCCGTTGCATATTAGTTATAATAAGGGCTTTGCGTGTACACATGAACAACCAACAGCATCAGTAGGGGGACACTCGCTGGGGCTTGGTTTCATCCATAATTTCTGATCTAGTCCTTTTCCCAGCCATTGGTAAAAAGCCAGCCCAGGATGTGGGTGATAGTCAGGGATCAGAGAGGAAATGGACCAGCTCGGTCTTCATTTGACTTTGCTATGTTAATCCATTTGTTCTTTGATTCATTCACTGGTGAATGCTGGCCATGTTGCAGGTACTGCACTCACCTGCTCACGCCTCTGTTCTGAGAGCAGGCAAGTACTGTGACTACATAGCCTACTTTCAGAGGTGAGCTTTCTCCCGTGTTCTTTATTACTCAGGTTATATTTGGTTGGGCAGGGAAATTGTCTAATATCCTGGAGTCCCTGAGAACCGTAGTCTAATTTGTCTTAAAATCACAAGCTGGTGGAGGCCAGAGGGACTTTAGAAACCTGTTTGTTAATAGACAAGGAGCTTGGGACTTGGGAAGCCAGTGTGACCGCTTTGTGCTCACAGCGCTGGTTACTGGTGGGGCCGGAACTCGAGCCCGGCTGTCCAGTTTCCTTGAGCATTGGACTGAGGATGGTCTAGGAGTCCCTGGACTTCTGAGCTACTTTGGAAGAAAGACTATCAATAATGAAGACGATAGTTACCATTTATTGGTCATTCACTATGTGTTAGGCACAAAGTAAGTACTTTATGTAGATTAACTCATGTTGCCCTCACAAGCCAGTCCTGAGTCGAGGACTTCTGTCCCCGTCCTGCCGCTGAGGCAACCAAGGCACGGATAGGTTAAGTAACTCTAGCCCGTGAGCACGCGGCTGGAAGTGTCCAGGCTGGGCTATGGACACAGGCAGTCTGGTTCTAGAGCCCACACTCTTTTATCAGTTAACTTTTTATGATGGAAATGCTGAAGCATAAACAAAAGGAGAGATCAATGTAATGAATCCCAATTTCAGCGGTTGTCTTTCTTTTTTTCCTAGTTTCATCCATGACCACCCCGTCCCACCTCTTTTTTAGTGGTCTGGAGTCAGAAACACTCTACTCGACTGCCCTGCTGGGTACCCACCTGGTTTTTCTCTTGTTCTCCAGAGTTTGTCAGTTTTGGGAAATGGCCCAGGTCTTCTGAGTGGCCATAGCATGGGTAGAGAGGCCGGCCTGTCCTTGCCCAGAAGATTCAGATGGCAGAAGTGGGTGCAGGGCTTCAGACACTGTTGGAGTTTGGTTCCAGGCCCTCTGAAGGGCCCGTTGCCCTGGCAGACCCAGCGGATAGTGAACTAGGAGCTCCTGGGTTGGCCAAAAAGTCTGTTATGTTTTTTCTGTAAAATAAAAGACACAGTTTTCATTTTCACCAATAACTTTATTGATTTAGATATTTCGAGTATGTTGGCTATCTCCCACCACTGACTTCTTGCGGGTAGAGGCCAGGGGTTCTGCTAAACATCTTCCAATGCATAGGACAGCCCCACAGCAAAGAATTTTTTGGCCAAAACGTCAACAGTACCAAGGAACTTTGCAAACCACTTTTGACACTTTCTATCAGTTACAGCACCTTCTCCATACACTACACAAATCTTTTTTTTTTTTTTTGCATTTCAGTTGCATTTTTATCTTTCTTGAAATAACGAAGCATAATACACCAAAAATGTTGCATATTTTCTTCCATCTTCAGTATAAAAGTGGCTGCAGAAAAATTCATCAATTTTGATAATTTTTAAAAAATGCACAGCTGATAGGACAGCTGTCACAACACAATCTAACAAAATTGTTTCAAATGAAGTTAAAGTCCACCGAGCACTACGAGAGCCATTGTATGGAAAAAGTGAAATGGATTTTTAGCCAACCCAATAATTTTAGAATTAATCTCTGACACATCAGGTCACCCAAAGTATTTTAGGATTTATTTCTAAGAAATAAGAGTTCCTTTCCTCTTTCTTTCTTTTTATTATTTTTTTGACAAAACATATATTATCCCTAACAAAGTTAACAATTCTTTTTTTAAATTTATTTTTTTATTTAGGGAAGGGGAAGGAAAGAGAAACATCGATTTGTTCTGTTTATTTTTGCATTCACTGGTTAACAGTAATTTCTGACCATCTTCTGATGCCCAGTCCGTAATGAGATCCCCCTGATTCAAAAATATGTCTCTTTCACAATTGGTTTGTTTGGATCGGGATCCATTTAAGTCTGCACATTACATTTGATTGATGAATTTTAAATTTCTTTCAATCTGTAATAGTCTCCTGTCTTTCTCCTTTTTTCTTTTTAAAGATTTTTAAAATTTATTTATTTATTTATTTTAATTTTTATTTATTTTTAGAGAGAGGGAGGGAGAAAGAGAGGGAGAGAAACAGCAATGTATGGTTGCCTCTCACATGGCCCTCACGGGGACCTGGCCCGCAACCCTGGCATGTGCCCTGACTGGGAATCGAACCGGGACAGCTTGGTTCCCAGCCCATGCTCAATCCACTGAGCTACACCAGCCAGGGCTAAATTTATTTTTTAGAGAGAGGAAGGGAAGGAGAAAGAGGGAAGGAAACATCCCAGTGTGTGGTTGTCTCATGCGCACCCCCACCGGGGACCTGGCCTGTAACCCAGGCCTGTGTCCTGACCGGGAATTGAACTGGCAACCCATTGGTTCACAGGCTGGCGCTTAGTCCACTGAGCCACACCAGCCAGGGCTCTTTATTCCTTTTCAAATGCCATTTACTTGTTGAAGATCCTGGTCACTTGTCCTATAGAATTTACCACCTTGTGGGTTTAGGTGATTATATCCTCCTGGCATGTTTCTCTCTTGTATGTTTTCTGTGAACTAGCGATTAGAGCTGGAGACTTGATAGATTCAGTTCTTTTTCCCCTGTGTGTGTGTGTGCGCGTGTGTGCAAGAAAACATTCTAGACGGCCCCGTGTACCAGGTTAGGGTAAAGCCAAGGCAATTCATCATCATCTGTCAGTGTCTCAGTACATTGAACCAGCTCCTTGGGGTAGTTCGCAGGTCAGACCTTACTTAGGGTAGGTCATTTACAACGACTGTGTGGTGGCCAGCAGGATCGTAAGGCATTCGCGGAGCCGGAGCATGCTGAGGACCATCTGGTCCGCCGCCCCCATTTCACAGTGAGGACACTGACTTGTTCAGGGCCGCACAGCTACGAGGGGTGAGCAGAGACCCGAGTCCCGGTCTCTTGCCTCCCAGCCCAGTGTCTCCCATGGGCCTCAACTTTTTTCCCTGTGAAAACTTGTGAGGCTCTTTCACTCGCAAAAGCTAGAAATGTAGCTCCAAGTGTCTTAAGGGGGGTGGGGAGAACTCACTGGTTCAAACTAGAGAGTTGAAGAGTAGATTTCCTCAGGTGTAGCTGTATCCAGGGATTCAAATGGTGTCTTCAGACCTTGATCTTATCCTCTTGTTTCTCAGTTCTGCTTCCTTCTGTGCTGGCTTGATTCCTAGACCTGCTTTCTCCCTCTGTTGTCTGCACAGCTCAGCTCCAGGCTGCCCTCGTTCTGTAGCTAGCAGTCCCCTGTAGAAGGAGAGGTTTTCTTTCTAACTAGATTTAATAGGAGTTCTGGAATTGACTCGGCCTGCTTCAGGCCACATACCCATCCCGGGCTCCACTTTTGGGGGCTCAAGGTGGATAGAGTGCTGGTCGGTCAGGCCTGTGTTACAAACCATCCCTGGAGCACTTGGAGGGGGCCCTCAGGTTGGTCCCCCAAACCACAGGGATTGTGTGAGTAAGGATGGTTCTCTAAAGGGAAGTTGTGCAGCCGTTCCAGAGGAGGAGGGACCTGGAAGCTGGACAGACGAAAAGAAAAATATTCACAGTTGTGTTGCATAGCCCTCATCAGCTCTTCTCAGTTAACATCTGGACTCTGGTTACAGGTGCAGTCTCTGCAAGCCACGTTCGGGACTTTCGAGTCCATCCTGAGAAGCTCCCAACATAAACAAGAGCTCACAGAGAAAGTCGTGAAGCAAGGGGAGAGCGAGATCACCCGGATCAGTGAGGTTCTGCAGAAGCTCCAGAACGAGATTCTCAAAGACCTCTCGGACGGCATCCACGTGGTGAAGGACGCCCGGGAGCGGGACTTCACGTCCCTGGAGAACACGGTGGAGGAGCGGCTGACAGAGCTCACCAAGTCCATCAACGACAACATCGCTATCTTCACGGATGTCCAGAAGAGGAGCCAGAAGGAAATAAACGAAGTGAAGGCAAAGGTTGCCTCTCTGGAAGGCGCTGAGGGGCACAAGCAGGATTTGAAAGCCTTGAAGGAAGCTGTGAAGGAAATACAAGCCTCTGTGAAGTCCAAAGACAAGGACCTGGAGGCCCTGAGGAGCACCCTGCAGGCCATGGAGTCTGACGTCTACACCGAGGTCAAAGAGCTGGTGAGCCTCAAACAGGAGCAGCAGAAGTTCAAGGAGGCGGCCGATTCGGAGCACCTCACGTTGCAGGCCCTCACGGAGAGGATTGTCCAGTCTGAGGAATCCACTTCTCACCTGCCAGCGGAGGTCAGGAGGCTCGAGGAGGAGCTGCGCCAGCTGAAGGCCCAGGCCCAGGCCCTCAGGCCGGGAGAAGATGGGGTTTTCCAAAACTCCGACACCCTAGAAGTGCTCCAGAAAAAGAGCGAGGGCTTGGACTCCCGGCTGCAGACTGTGGAAGACGGGGTCCAGTCTGTGCAGATGGCCTCCGCGCGGCACAGCGAGAGCCTGGAGGCCCTGCTGGCCAAGAGCCAGGAGTGCGAGCAGCGCCTGGCCGCCCTGCAGGAGCGCCTGGACGGCCTGGGCCCCTCAGCCGAGCGGGCGGACAAGGGTGGCCTGGCCAGCACCGTGAGGAGCCTCGGGGAGGCCCAGCTCTCACTCTACAGTGACGTGGAGGAGCTGAAGAGAAGCATGGGCGAGCTCCCCAACGCGGTGGACACGCTCCAGAAGGTTCAAGAGCAAGTGCATGCACTGCTGGGTCAGGACCAAGCCCAGGCAGCCCGCTTGCCCCCTCAGGACTTCCTGGACAGACTTGCTTCCCTAGATCACCTCAAATCCTCAGTCAGCCAAGTGGAGTCGGACTTGAAGATGCTCAGGACTGCCGTGGACAGTTTGGTGGCGTACTCAGTGAAAATAGAAACCAACGAGAACAATCTGGAATCGGCCAAGGGTTTGCTCGACGACCTGAGAAGTGACCTGGATAGGTTGTTTGTGCAGGTTGAAAAAATTCATGAAAAAGTCTGAATGGATTGTGTTTTCAGGGTGCGGATTGAAAGTCCAATTTCTCATGACCAAAAAAAAAAAAAAAAAAGAAAGTGTTGTTTTTCTCCCGTGCGCCCCACCTCTGCCCCCCCGACGTTCTTGTCCCCTCTCACAGAGTAGCGGACACCACTTGGAGCACAGCGACGTTTTGTATTTCTGTGCCCGGTTAATTTATTTACAGTGATTACCACACACCACTGGTTTCTCAAGTGTTCGCTTCTGCTTTTGGTTGGTTTCCTGAAGGCCCAGCCCCAGTGGATCGGAGCTGCCTGTTCGCAGGGATGTCTCTGGTGTCCAAGAAGAAGGGCAGTGGCTTCATACGGGGATTAACACAAGCAGATTAACCTCAGAAAAGCCTGGCTGGCTGGCAGATTTCAAGTGGGAAAAAAAAGTGTGGGTAGGAGGCATTTTTCTTCCTGATTGTCTTTAAGGAAAATTAATTTTACTTTTTTTATATTTCTGGCCGAAGTCTTCAGGGGATGTCACTCGCATTTTGTCTTCCGCTTCAAAGTGGTTAAAGCGCATCAATGCCAACTCTGCGTAGGGAGGGGGAAGCCCCTCGGTTGTTAGTCAAGAGAAGCAGCTGCTTGACTATGGCCTCACGTGGTGTGGGTGTCTTCTTCCTTCCCAAATCATCTCATGGTCTCAAAGGTAACTATGCAAAGAATCCAGATGGTTCTGAATGCGAAGGCACAGCACCCTCACGGAGTCCCCTGCGGCTGACCCGTGTCACCTCTTGGTAGGGTCCCCATGCAATGCGCACATTTGTAATCCCTGAAAGGAGGGGAGCCCTTGGATTCTTTCAGGAAGTGTGTTATGGGGGCTCATCACAAAGGCACGGGCTTTCTCCCTGGGGAGTGGAGGCCAAGTCTGATTTCCCCACCACGTCCGTCCCAGCAGAGGTCTGCGGGCGGCGGCCCTGCCTGGCAGCAAGGAGCGAGTGCGTTTTCCATAGTTTGCTGTTTCCCTTTCCCTTCGAGCTGTGCTGTTCTTCAATGGTTGTCTTGCCTTTCGAAAAAAAAAGAAAAAAAAGAAAAAGAAAAGAAAAAGATTTAAAAAAAGGTTTGTTTAGTTTACTGTGAAATGAACTGTATGGCTTATTTACAGTATTTTTAATTCTTAATAAACACTTGAGCTTTGTTACAACTTTTCCAGAGTGGTTCCTTTCTAAGAATTTAGTAATTGTGTGTGTTTTATGAATGTGCAGTATTGAGGATTAGAAAGACAGGTTACGTTTTCAATTTTCAGACCCTGTTTTTCAATTCTGAAACCAAGATGGCCTCACTCAGGCCTGGGGACATGCTTTTGATCGACTGTTAGCAGGTTTGTCTATAGATCATTGCTTGACTCCAAATCTTGTTAGCTGCAGCAGAGGGTCTCAGTCCTGACCACCTCTGTGAACCTTCTAGAGCTTTATTTTTTAAAGATTTTATTTATTTTTAGACAGAAGGGAAGAGAGGGAGAAAGAGAGGGAGGGAAACATCAATGCGTACGTAGTTGCCTCTTACGTGGCCCCCACTGGGGACCTGGTCTGCAACCCAGGCATGAGCCCTGACTGGGAATCGAACCGGTGACCCTTTGGTTCGCAGCCTGCGCTCAATCCACTGAGCCACACCAGCCAGGCCTTCTAGAGCTTTAAAAAGTGCCTGGGCCCGCCCCATGGGTTGGGAGTCGGTGGGTGTGGAGAGAGAGGGCTGGCACTGGAATCTTAGAGGCGCCCGAGCTGATGCCAACATGCAGCCAGGCTTGAGAGCCTCTGTCTCGGACGTCTGAGCTGCCTTCAGCCCTGTCCCGCGCCCGGCACCTTTGCTTCCCACATTGCCCTCCCTACTCGCTAGTAAAGGGATGTTGACGGAGCACCTGTGTGCCAGCATTGTGCTAAGCACTTCATCATTCTCTGATTATTCCTTCTAATATTTCCGGGAGGTAAGCATTATTGTTTTCCATGTTACAGAGGGGCAGCAGGCTGGGAAGCTTTGTGCAAGATCATGAGCTAGGATGTAGATGTGGCAGGACTGAGATTTGAACCCAGTGTCTCTTTAAAAAAGAAAATGCTTCTTTTTAGCCCGGCTGGTGTAGCTCGGTGGATGGAGCGCGGGCTGGGAACCAGAGGGTCCTGGTTCGATTCCCAATCGGGGCACATGCCTGGGTTGCGGGCCAGGTCCCTAATGAGGGCCATGTGAGAGGCAACCATACATTGCTCTTTCTCCCTCCCTTCTCCTCTCTCTGAAAATAAATAAATAAAATCTTAAAAAAAAAGAAAATGCTTATTTTTAGAGAGAAGGAAGAAAGAGGGAGAGAAACATCACTGTGTGGTTGCCTCTTGCACACCCCCTACTGGGGACCTGGCCCACAACCCAGGCATGTGCCCTGACTGGGAATCAAACCAGCAACCCTTTGGTTTGCAGGCTGGTGCTCAATCCACTGAGCCACACCAGCCAGGGCTGAACCCAGTGTCTTAACAGCATCCTTCCCCTAACACTGCCAGTGCAGGGACTTTTCTCTCCTGCCTAGGCAGTAGAGGGGAGCAGGAGCTGAGCACACGTGTGGTTTCACACCGTCCTTTCTGGCCAGAGGGCTCCTCATCAACCTCCTCCGTAGATCATTCTGGGTCTCTGAGATCTCACAACCCCGAGCATGATGTTTTCCCCAAAGCAGTTCTCAGATCAGGACGGGCCCTTTGTAGGTGTTAGAAATCATTTGTATTTTTGTTTTAAAGTCTAAGAGTTGGTATATATGCTACAATAAGTAGTTTGGCCCTTGTTTGGGGGAGGGGGTTGAGCAACATCAAATGCACAAAGTCAAATTCAGTTCTTTCTCGGGGGTAGTTGCATCAGGCACATTCTTGCTCTTCCTTCATTTCTGCAGTTTCTAATCTCAGACTGGAGTATTCATAGATTCTTAATAGAGTAGAAAACACCTGCAAGGGTCGGAGAGGTGATCAGACATAAATTCAAGTGGTGAAAATAGAAGGACTGCATTATGAATTCGCATTCCTGATGGTGGGGCAGTTGGAGCTTGGTTTAACCCCAAACAGTAGTCACGACTCAGCCTCGTTCACGGGTCTACTCATTCAGCGGCATTTGTTGAGGTCATCACTGTGCGTCCATGAATTCAAGAGTGACGTGACAGGATCCTTGTCCTCCAATGTCCTCACATTCCAGTGGGGTGACAGTTGTGGAAACTGGTAGGTGTCGTAAGGAATGACAGGTGCTATAGCCAGGTGTCAGAGGGCACAGGAGGGAGTGGCCAGTTCCGCCGGGGTTGGGTGAGGGGTGGTTAGAACAGGTTTGCAAAGGCCTCTGGGACGTCCCTTGGAATGAATGCTTCCAGGAGTGATGGGAAGCGAGGCTGCCTCGTGTTTTGAGCAGGGAATGTGCCCGAGTGAAGGTGTTGATTAAATTGCAGAGGATCCAGCACCGTGATCAGAGGCTGCCGTGACCCTTTCCCAGGGGAGATTATGGGCAACTCAGGAGACTGCTCTCCCCTTCCTGTGTTCCTTAGTGTGGAGAAGATGCTGGGGAGGAGGCTGACGCTGGTGAGGGTACCTGACAGGGTGGTTGTAAGGTTTGAATGAGGCCATGGGCGGGGAGGGTTGAGCTTAGCGCAACACCTGGCACACGGTACGTGTTCCAGGGCTTGTTTCTGTGCAGCCTACCAGAGGTTAAAAGACTGAAATCGTGCTGCCTGGTAAATAGCTGTAGCCCTGAGCCCCCTGAGCCCCCTGAGCGCCTGCCCCACTGGGGACCGCTAGACCCCCTCACAGCCCAGCGACTTAGAGATGAACTATCACCCCAGCATAGTGAGGGCCTCCGGGACCCTGCTCCAGCCCTGCGGCCAGCACTGATTCATTCTCATGGGTGCCCGCCCGTGCCTTACCAGTGGTTAACTAGTTTGAAATTGCCCTGTGTCTTCCTCAAAGCATGTCTCTGCTCTACTGATCTATTGTTTTCCCCAGTAACATCTGGACACACACACACCTCACCAGGTGTCTCACAGGGCTCTGAACCGAAGCCGTGGTTTCCCCCCAGAGTAAGCGAAACCACTGCCCCTCACTGCTTGAGCTGTTAACTCAGGAGTCGGCCCTGTCTCTCCGCCTCTCCGTGTCCTGCCTCTCCACAGCTGCCGCCCCACCTCTCAGCCTTCCCTCCATTCCATCCTGAGATGATGGTGCCTGTGTTCCTGCCACAGCTCCCCCGCTGCACCCCCTGCCTGTTGATTGCGAACGGAAATGTGGTTCATGCTCTCAGTATTCGGTCACGTTCAGAGAGCACCGCCCTTTGCCGGACACAGAGGAGGTGACTGGGAGCGAGACAGACATGGTGCCTCTCTTCCTGACACCATCCGGCTGGGAGGAGGCCAGGAGTGAATATGATCTGAACGCACAAACTGTAGCATGTGTCTCGAGGGACAGGAACAGCCCCCAGTTGGCCTCCCTGTCTCCAGCCTGGCTCCCGTTCAGAGAATTCCCCACAGGTGATCAGCATGGTTTTTCTCCAAAGAGATCCGCCCGTGTCCCTTCCCCGTTAAATCCTGCGACACCTCCCTTTGGCTTCAAGAGAAAACCCCAGGTCTGAGGTATGGCTGGGAAGGAACTTCCTGGCTGCTCTCTCTCCCTGCCACCCGGCTTCATTTTCTGTGGACCCTGCCTGGGGCCGCACTGACCACCTGAACCATTTGTCCTGTGCTGCTCGCTCAGTCACCAGGTGCCTTTGCACATCCCTCTTCCTCCCACTAGAGTTCCCCTGCCTTCCCGTCCATACTGGATCCACAGACTGAGCATGGGAGCTCTTCCTGTGGGCTCCCACGCTCCAGGCTTCTTGCTGTCTGTCTTCCCAAGGGATGGTGCACTCCACGGACGATAAAGCTGTGTCTTCTTTCTCTGTATCCACAGAGATCACAGTATGCTTGACCCACATCACTGACAATAGAAATAACTAACACATATTGAGCACTTACTAGGTGCGAACCACTGTTAAAAGGGTTTTACAAGGATTAACTCATTCAGATTGTTACGACAGTAAAGGGACTATGATTATCCCCATTTTACAGATGGAGAAACTGAGACACAGAGGTTAAATAACTTGTTCTAAGTGCTTACGAGTTCCAGAGAAGGAAGTGGCAGAGCTAGATTTAGAATCCAGTTCTCTTAAGTTAAAAACCTGTGCTCTGAATTAGTCTAGAACTGGTTTTCTTTCTCCACTTTAGAACCCCTTGCACTTTGGGGATTTACTGTTTATTGAAGTGTAACTTCTGTGCTCTAAGGCACACACGTCTGAAGTACTTGCCGAATGAATTTCAGCACACGCCACGCCTCGTCGTAACTGCCGGGTGAAGAGAGTCCCCATTCCCAGCCCTCCGGAGGCTCCCCGGGCCCCTCGGGAATAGCTCTGTGGGTCACCGCTCTTCCGACCACTATCGCCACGGGCTACTTTTGCCCAACTGGGGGCATCAAACTCATTTTCACCGGGGGCCACATCAGCCTCGCGGTTGCCTTCAAAGGGCTGAATGTCATGTTAGGACTGTATAAATGTAACTGCTCCTAAACAGTGAAGCGAGAGCTCGGCACTGCCACCGGGTAGGAACAAGGTGCCGGGCTGGATAACACAAGGTGGAGGGCCTGACTCGGCCGCGGGCCTTGTGTTTGCCGCCTGCGCAGTAGATGGAACCATCGCATGTAAGACCTGTAGTCCTTTAAGAAAAACGACAGCCTGGCTGGGGTGGCGCAGTGAATTGAGTGCTGGCCTGCGAACCAAAGGGTCGCCAGTTTGATTCCCAGTTGGGGCACATGCCTGGCACAGGCAGGGGCCGAGTCTCCAGTTGGGGGCATGCTGGAGGCAACCACACATCGATGTTTCTCTCCCTTCTCCTCTCTCTTAAAATGAATAAATAAAATCTTAAAAAAAAAAAAGAAAAACAACAGCCTTATTGAGATAGTCATATCCCATAAAACCCATCCTACTGAAACGCATAACCCTTCTTAGTGTATTCACAGGAGGCTGGACGCACTTCTAGCTTGAAAACTCTCGCCCCATCACACATTAAAAACGACGCGGCACCCAGGTGTTCAGCAGTCAGCAGCTGTTTCAGTCCATAGGAACTTTCGAGCCAGACAGTGCGTTTTGGGGTGTCCGTCTTGCCGAGAGGAAGGAGCGTGAGCTGTGGTGGAAATGTTATTTCTCTTGCCTGTGGGGCTGGGTCTGCGCTGGGCGGAGGTGAAAGCCACAGAGGCGGAGGGTTGACTGCCCTTCCCCATCCTCAGGCTAAATTTGGCCAAGGGTTCATTCCACCGCGGCCGTGGATCATGAACTGGGTCCTGAGCTGTGTCCACTTTGGGGAATGAGATGAAAGATGAGGTCTCCTTTCCTTGGAGATTCCCAGCTGAACGGGACACAGGACACCATAGTCATGGTATAGATAGGGGTGCACGTAGGGGAGAGTGGGGCGGGGGTCGGGGACCTTTGCTGCTGTTGCCTTCCCAGAAGCCAGGTGCCCCTTGTGTGTTAACAACTTCTTTATTTTTCTTTAGAGAGCCACCCTGTCCCCACGCTCTATCCATTTAGCTCTGATGAGACTGACTGGGATGAGCACATGACCCAGGTTTGGCCAAATGAGAAACAGCATTCTCCTGGATGATCATGTGTCCCAATCTAGTTCATTGACTGCGGCTGGGACTTTCAGAATGGGGGCTCTCAGTCCACTGAGGCTACCAAGCCAGCAGGATATAAGCCTAGAGCCTCTAGGGGCCATTACAGAGGGACAGACCACCAAGAATGGAGCCAGCAGAGAAGAAAGCAGAGCTAAGAGATGTCATGAGTCAGGCTCCAATGACATAGTATGAGCACCTCGATCCAACTGTGCTTGAAGCCCAGAAGCCATGTTCTTCACCATCAGAATCTCACACCACATCACCACCTTCTGTTTGTACACAAGGCAACAAGGAACCACACAGTGAATGGGCACAGCACTGCTGCTGATGCCCCAAAACTTGGGAACACCTAAAAGGTCTGGCAACCTGATCAATAACCACATTGTCACTTGTTGATACAATGGGCCTCAAAATAATAATAGAAATAAATAAATCAGAATCATCCCATGTATCAGGCAGATGAATCTCTCCACTAAAATGCTAAGTGAAGATAAACAAGCTGCTAAAGAAAATAGTATGAAAACTTACAAATAAAATTAAGAAACCAGCCCTGGCTGGTGTGGCTCAGTGGATTGAGTGCCAGCCTGTAAACCAAAGGGTTGCCGGTTTGATTCCCAGTCAGGGCACATGCCTGGTTGCAGGCCAGGTCCCCAGTGGAGGGCACACAAGAGGCAACCACACATTGGTGTTTCTCTCCCTCTCTTCTTTCTTCCTTCCACTCTCTCTAAAAGTAAATTAAATCTTTAATACAATTAAGAAACTATGCAAAAGAATATTATCTATTGTAGTGAAAGTATCAGTAAATGACTAGGAGACAGAATATCCAAATTCAGATTTTTTGATTTCTTAGGCTAAGTCAGGGCTGTCTGGGCATTCATGTATTATTATTAATACTTTATTCTCTCCACATTGAATTATGAAAATTCAAACGGAAAAACGGAAAGAATTGTCCAGTGAGCACTCATATCTCTACTATTTAGATAGCACAATGCTGTATTTACTTATTTTATATATATATATCTCCATTTCCCCATATTCTTGATACCTTTTTACATGTCAGAAATATTTTGTAATTAAAAATTTTTAAAAAGGGGAAGAAACAACATAGGGAAAAACTCACACTTCTATTGTTTACCATAGCGTAGGTCCGAAAACAAAGGGTGACCTCCGTGCACTTCATGACGACTCCCCACACATAACTAGGATCAGTTAGTTTTCCTAGTGACGGTAGCTGAGGAGCCACGTGGCGGGCCTTCGCTCAGGGTGAAAAGGGCTCCCAGTCTAACTCCCTTATTTTACAGATGGGGAGACTGAGTCTCAGGGAGAGGAAGCTGCTCCCCCAAGCTGACACACTAACTGTTAAGGAGACGGAACCTTGTTCCTGCTTATCTCCCCCACGATTTGCTTTGGCTTCACTCCAGGCCTAAGCCAAGGCCCTCAATTCCCACAAGAAAGTGAAGGATCCGGGCAGCTGAGTCCCCACAGGCAGCAAACTGCATTCTGGGTGGGAAGGGAGTGGCGCCTCGGGCAGCTGAGCATGTTGGTCGTGAACACGCACAAGCAACACGTGTTGGGCAACGGCCTATGGGGAAACCGCGGCCTCCTTGTGTCTGAATACCTGGTAATGTTCTGTTGAAATGCTGTTACCAGTCGGGGTAGCTGCCTGGTGTTAAGATGCTTGCTGTCCCACGGAGTCACTCTTAGAGACTCAGGACCATAGGTCTTTCTCATTCGCTGGTGTGGCTGGTCCGGGGTGGCTCTCCTGGGGCAACTGGAGCTGTAACAGCAGCAGGCAGGTGGAAAAGGCCTGGAATCAGGAAGCTGGTCCTGGTTCTCTGGTCTGCTTGCCTGCGTGGCCTTGGATAATTCACCGCTGTCTTTGGGCCTCTCCGCCTATCTATCTGTAAAGTGAGGTGGAGATAAGATGATCTCCAAGTTCTCTTCCAGCTCCAACTTTCATTGACTTTATCATGGTATATGATTCTTTGGGAGTTTCCTGTGGGCACAGGAGCCCTGAGGGAAAAGGAAGAGAGAGTGGGCAAATCCCTGTAGGGGGTCTGGGGGGCAGAGATGACTTCTGTCATAACCAAGGCTGGATTCCTAGCTTGCATCAGCAGCTGGTATACAGTGGGTGCTCAAATACTTACTTTTTACGGAGGTGGGGCCAGTGATTTATTAGATTTGTTATTGGGGATAGTTGCCAGGCTGGGCTGACATATTGTAAAACTTCATCTGAAGTCTGTTTACTTTCAGAAGATGCCTGAATCACCAGTAGCAAATCTAAAGCAGCTCAAACATTTGCATTTTCAGCTGGGGAGTATCTCTCCATCAGTAGGACTGGTGGCTGTAGAAACCAGAGATGCCGCTTGATGTGAGAATTTAGCGCCATCTAGTGTTTGAGTTGGGGATCACAGAAATGATTTCTTTTTCTTT
>PVJI01007236.1:0-79778 GCA_004026765.1 Micronycteris hirsuta | reverse complement strand
GCTCTGCCCACAGCCCCCCTGGGCTCCCTGGGGTAAGAGCCCAAGTCCTCCCCTGGCCCACAAAGCTCTTCTCAGCCTGCCCCACTCCTCCCTGCCCTGCCCTGCCCTCCCCTCTTCGCTCACTCTGCTCCAGACACATGGGCCTCCTTGCTGTTCATCCAACACAGCGGGCATGGTCCTTCTTCAAGGCTTGTGCATGGGCCTTTTACCCCTAGGGGGCTGTGTCCCACGGGCCTAGCACAAAAGCCGGCCCACAGGAGACACTCAAGGAACCACGGATATGACTGACTGAATGAGAATGAATCAGTGACTAAACTGCTACCAGCCTGAAGGCAATGCTACTGTGGACTCAGTGATCAGACCAAAAGAAAGAATGCAGGAGAGGTATTGCCTGACAAAAAAAAAAAAAAAAAAAAAGGAAGGAAGGAATAAATTACAATAGCGAAGAAACAGAAAACACAAGCTGGGCTGACGGGACTGGGGCTCTGCCTGTCAGACTCCCAGTGAGACAGAACTGAGTGCTGGGCGGAAGCTGGGTCCCGGTCCCCACCCTCCGGGAGGCAGCAGCCCACCCACTGCAGTGAGCGTCTGCTAGGCACCAGGGCACCAGAGAACACCAAGATGGCACAGAGTTGAGCCTTCTTGCTTGAGACCTTGACAGGCACGAGCCCGGTCCAGGTGGCTTCTCAAGGAAGGGAGACTCGCTGCCTTGGCTCAGAGTGTGAAAGGCCCAGCTCCGTGGGCGGGGAAGGAGCAGTCACCGGGGAGGGTGTTCCGGGGAGGGTGTTCCGAGCAGAGGGATGAGCGCCCATAGGGCCCAGAATGAGGAAGTGCGGGGGTCAGCAGGAACCAGGGAGGGGCAGGTGAGGCTGAGCGGGAGGCATAAGCAGAGCAACCAGAAGGGGAGCCCACCATGCCCTGTCCTGTGACAAGGTCCCACTCAGCCCCACCATGGCCCTGGGGAGCAGACATCATGTCCACTTGCACCAAGAAATCCTACACAGACTGTGTCACCTGCCCCCCGAACCCCCCACCCTCTCCCTCTCTCCCCCTCACTCTGCTCCAGCCACACAGAGCTCCTCGCTGCCGCTGTTCCTCCCACACACCAAGCCTGGTCCTGCCTCAGGACCTTTGTATGTGCTGTTCCCCCACACCTGAATCACCTTCTCAGACCCTTGCATGGTCTGCTTTGCTCCCTTGCTCCATCTAAGAGCTGGTTCAAGTGTCACCCCCTAAGAGAGGCTGGCCCTCAACCACCTCACACAAAACAGTCCCTCCAAGGTCCCTCTCCCCACCTCCCCAGCTTCTTCAGTCTTCTTGGAACTTAGGACCATGTGGCACTTATGTGGTGTAACCCCCGTGACAGGTAGACCAAGACTGCCTTGTCATCTGCTGACAGACACCGTCAGAGTTCTCTGAGAGCGGGGAGGAAGAGCTGCCCCTGGGAAGGGCTGATAGGGGGATGTGAGGTTTGTTGGATCTGTGCAGGGACTGTAGCCCCCCAGGGAGCCATGGCCCACAGCTTCAACCACCTGCAATGGAGTCTGCAACTCTGCTAAGCAGGAAGCGGCACCGGGAGCCAGCCACAGGCTCACCTCCCTGATTGGCTGGAGCGCCTGGCCAGCCTTTGGGCACAGGAGCAGAGCCCCAGGACGGCGGATGGGAGGTGGCACTGAGGCCGCACACACGGGCACAGCAGGGAGCAAACTGGGGCACTTGGGTGCCCGAGCCAGAAACCACCTGACTTAGTGATCGCATCTCACTACCACATTTCACAGGCAGGAGAAACGGTCTGGGGGAATTTAGGAAGTTACCCAAAGGTGAAAACCCAGATGATCACATCTTAGAATCCAGAAAAGCAATCAACAAAATTCAACATGAATTTTATATTCAAGACATTATTAAGAAAATGGATAAAGAAAAAAAGCGAGGGTTGAAGGAAGAAGAATGCCTTTACTTAAAAATAAGCACAAAGCAAAAAACCACAGCACACAAGTTAATATCAACCACAGGACAAGCAGAGTGGCCGAGAGTGTCCACTGCGGGGCAGGGCACTCGCCGATGCAATACGGCAAGAAAGAAGAAAGGAATGAAGATTGCAAAGAAAAAGGACAAAATTTTAGAAAACCCAAGAGAACCAACTGATGAACCATTAGAAAGAACCAGGGTGCAGCGAGGCGGCAGGCAACTCACCCCAAGTCGCCGTGCAAGCGTGCGACGAGATGGAACGCGGGTGTCTGCCCTTTGCACCAACCCCGCTCTTCACAGGCTGCCTTCCCTGGTTTGATGCCGGGGTTAACTGTTACCTGTGAAATGCAGATGCCCTCTCCCATTAAGACACGATGCTGAAGCCCCAACTGCTAATCCTTCCTGACCAGGTTCACACCTGGTGAGACACTGAGTAGGTGTGAATCTGGGGGTCAACACTACGCCATGGCAGAAATAAAGAACTTTCACATTTTCTAGTATCTCAGACTTTTACCACCACTATTAAGTCGGGAAAGGCCAAGAATTCTAGAGTTAATAGCTGATCAGAGTAGTTAACGCTGCAAAAACATGTTGAACTATATCAAACTGTAGTTAATGATACACACACTGAAGTGCTTACAGTGGAGTGTGCTGACATCTGCAGTCCTGAGGTGCATCCAAAATACCAGCTGGAAAGACAGAGGGATGGAGAGGGGGAGGGATGAAGTGAACAGCAGAATGTCAATTGTAGGTTCAGGTGGTAAGTAGTGAGCTTCCATTGTTCAATTCTTTCGACTTCTCGATGCAGTTGGAAATTTTATTAGTAGAATCTTTTCCTTCCCGGTAAAAGGTGAATTGTGATCTTTGATGCAAGGTGTTTTCAAGCTTTGGAGAAACACGTTTCTATGCGAGTGGTCCCATGGGGAGTAGTGGGCGCCACCAGAGCACCAGCGTGCCAGGCTCTGTGCCACAGGCCTCACGCACACTGGCGCATCACAGCCCTGCCACAGGGCCTTTGCACTTGGATGCCCTCTGTCTGGAACATGCTGCCCCTGTATCTTCACACAGATCAATCCTGTCCTCTGTCACTCAGGTCCCAAACATTCATGTCACTTCCTAGAAAGACCTTTCCTGACCACACGTACATTCATTCATTTATTCTAAACTCAGAGAGTATTTCCTAGGTGCTGGGACCTCTTTTGGGGATAAAATCTATGGAGGGGACTAGCTCTTTGTCTAGATGTAACACTAGTTTAATAAAAATATTTTAGCCCTGGCTGGTGCGGCTCAGTGGATTAAGCGCCAGCCTGCAAACTGAAAAGTCACTGGTTCAATTCCCGGTCAGGGCACATGCCCGGGTTGTGGGCTGGGTCCCCAGCTGGGGGTGAGCGAGAGGTAAGCAGCTGATGTTATCTTGCATATCGATGCTTCTCTCTCTCCCCCTCCCTTCCCATTTCTCTAAAATAAATAAATAAAATCTTTTTAAAAAGATTTTAAACACCCTGAAAAGCACAAAATAATAATATAAAAGACACCAACACATCACTACATAGGTTAGTCAGACCTTTTTTGTTTATCCTTTAAGTCAGAGGTCAGCAAACATTTTCTGAGAGGGGCAGAGGGGACCTGGTGGGGGCAAGCGATCTGTAAGGGGCTCTCAACTGGGGCGTCTGCCCCCGGGGACTCTGGGTGGTGTCTGGGGACACCTGTGGTTGTCACGACTGGGAGTGCTCCTGGCATCAAGTAGGGGCCAGGGATGCTGCTGGGCACCCGCAGTGCCCAGGATGGCCCCACCCGAGGCAGAGCGCGACCCAGCGTGACGTCGGCAGTGCCGAGGGAGGCCCCGAAGCGAACGTAGCAACGTAAAGACGGAGAGGGACAGAAGTACGTGGGGTTCCTTATACTGTTCTCTGGGTATTTACAATGTTTCGTGATAAAAATATATTCAATATATTGTGCTGTCCTGTCTAGTTTTGTCTTCTGTTTCAAGTTTCCTGTAATAAAAAGCTATCTTTCCCGACAGCAGGGATGGAACTGGAGAGCATTATGCTAAGTGAAATAACAAATACCATATGATCTCACCTTTAAGAGGAACCTAACAAACAAAACAAACAAATGAGCAAAATAGAACCAGAGGCACCGAAACAAGGAACAGACTGACGGTGGCCAGGGGGCATGGGGGAGGGGGGACAGGGGGGACAGAGGGGGAAGAGTCTAGTCGCGGCACAGGTATAAAGGACCCGCTGGCACAGACAGCAGCGGGGTGACTGACTGTGGAGGGGGCAGGGCAGGAGAGAGCAACGCGGGAAAATTGGGATGCCGTCACAGAAAACAATAATCATTTGTTTAAAAAAGTTACAACACGTGCACATTCCTCACCCAGCCTCGCGTCCTACCAGTCCTGTCTCCAGCCCTCCCGACACCCCCAGAGGCAATTGCCCGTGGACCCACTTCACGGCTGGGCAGAGCGAGGCTTAGGGGCCTGGGTGAGTTCAAGGCTGAAGAGAGGATGGTCAGGGCGCATGCCTCGGTTGCAGCCAGGTCCCCAGTTGGGACCGTGCGAGACGCATTGATGTTTCTTTCTCCCTCCCTTCCCATCTCTCTAAAATAAATAAAATCTTATAAAAAAAAGATTTTAAACACCCAAAAAAGCACAGAATAATGTAAAAGACACCAAGATACCACTATGTAGGTTAGTCAGACCTTCTTCTATCCTTTAAGTCAGAGGTCAGCAAACATTTCCTCCCCCTTCCACGCGCACCCTGGGTCGCTACTGGCTTGTCCGAAACAAGCAACCAGCCGCTCCCTGGAGAAGCACTTCAGAGGTCACCCTGACACCCCAGGTGGAGCTGCTGCTCCCCAATGTGCTCCCAGGCACCTGGCCCAATATTCTGCAGCCACCTGGTCACCTGTCCCCGTCTCAACTGGGCTCAAGGACAGAGTCCCTGGTGGGCTCAGCACTGGCCCGGCACGGGATGCTGCTGGCTTACTAAAGTTTGTTGATCAACTTTTGCTCCATCCTGGGTACAGGCATGCCCAGTTATGTGCTATCTCTGTGCCTGGGTGACCTTCTGCAGAGCCCTTGCCACGGAGTGGACACTACCCAGCGTCACCCACGGCATCATGGCTGGGGAGACTGGTATTCTTCCACAGTTTTGGACGCAGGGGTGAGGGGAGCCTGCGTCCATTCACACTGGAGCCCTGGGCACACCGTCCCAGCCCTGCCCAGGCACCCCCAGGAGTCACCCGCCTACCTCTGACTGTCCCCAAATACTCCCAACTGTCTCCCTCCCCTTGCCCCCCAGCCCAGCCTAGACCCAACCCACCCCTCCAGCCTGGCACCCCCTTGGGGCTCTTCCCTCAGGCCCTCCTCTGTTCAGGTTCCCTTGCACCCCTAGGTCCTGGGCCCTGCTGCTGACTGCACCCCTTCCTCCCCACCACCCTCCTGCTCGGTGAGCACTTCCTGTGCTGTCCTTGGACCTAGGGTGGGACCCTCTCCTGGCCACCCTGGCCTCTCCCTCTGATGCCCCACCCTGATATCCTGCCCTCAGTGGAGCTCCACAGGGAAGGCCTTCCCTCTCAGTGACTCTGCACCAGCCCAGTGCTGGGCCCACAGCAGACCTCAGTGAGTATTCACTGAGCAAGGAACCTGGAGGGCTGCATGGAGGAGGCTGCAGGTGACCACCATTAGGAGCATCAGAGGAAGCGCCCACCCACGCATCTTGCACATTCCCTGGAGCTGGACCAAGGGTTGCTTGGTCCCCATTCGACCAAGGGTTGAACACACAGCACGGCCACAGCCCTCAGTGCCTCTGGCCCTGTCCTCTGCCCTGTCCGTCCCAAGCAGGGCCTGTCTCCTCTCTTCTCAGAGGCAGAAAGCTCAGACAAGCGGTCTGAGGATGTTTTGCGTTGAACAGAAACCCGACTCATGCTGCCTGAAGAAAAAGGTGTATGTGGGGGATATTTGTTAATACAACTCAGGCCAGCAAACCGCCCTGTGGACCATACCCACCCACCACCTATTTTTACAAATAAAGTTTTATTAGCACCCAGCCATGCCAATAATGTACGAATCTCTACAAGGGCAGAATTACACAGATGTGACAGAGATTAGTTGGCACTTCACATAAAAGCTTGCCTAAGTGCATAAGTAGAAAAGTCGGAGGTGATGGACTTCAAGCCTGGCTGGACCTGGGGGCTCCCAAGGACACTGTCTTACAGCTTCTGCCCTCCCTGCTGACCACCTCCCCCTGGCAGGTGCCTGAGTGCCCCCCACAAAGTCCAGGGCGAGACTCACGGGTCATATGTGGGGCATGTGCAGCTCTGGCTGCTAGGCCTGGGTCCCCCCATCCCAGGAGCTAGCACCACTCTGCCTGGCTGTAGGGAACAGGGGTTCCCCAAGGGGACACTAGGTCCCAATGGCAGATACGCAACCGCACATCGCCATTGGGGAAGGGACAGCAGCCTGGAGTCAGGTCCCAGGACGGCTGGACAGAGCACACCAGGGAGAGGGTTCCCCCAGAAGGCAGCTCCTCCCGCAGATGCCTGGCAAGGATCACGCGCTATCTCAGGACCCACGTGAGAGGTTTCTGGCCCAGTTTTCCTCCCAGATATATTTTTACTCTCCAGCAGCCAGGTTGGGCTGCAGACGCTGCACCTGGATTCCAGAATGCCAAGGGTCACAGGGGCCGCTCAGTTGGAGACCCCCTGGGCCTGGCCCTTGTCATTCACAGGGCGGATGCCCACCAGTCAGACCACAGGTCAATGGGAGCCTGGGCAGGCACTCTCTCACCGTTCCAGCCCAGGCCCCATTTCCCAGCAGGGACGGGTCGGGCTTCAGGAATCCCAGGGGCCAAGCTGGCTCTGTTTCACCCCAAGGCCGAGGGGGCAGGGCTTGCTCAAAGTCCCACAGAAAGTTGGTGGCTGAGCCGGGCGGGAAGCAGGCCCCAGACGCCTACCTGGGCCCTGGGTTGTTGGAGGGGCTTCTGTCCATCCAGGGCTTCCCTGCGCCAGGCGCGCGGTAACTGCGCAGCTCATGCCTCAGTCTGCCCCGTGAGGCGAGGGCACAACCCCCCAACTCTGCAGGTGAGAAAGGGAGGCTCTGGAGCCGAAAACGCTGTCTGACGTGGTGGCCCTGGCACCCACATCACCCTGCAATGGCCAGTGGGTGTGACCCACAGAACATGGCCGAAGTGACAGCGTGTGTCTTCTGACACAGGGTCATAAAAGACCCCACCGCATTCACCTTGCTCTGGGATTGCTCACTGGGGAAAGAAGCCGCTGCACCAGGAGCACACTCGGAGCCCTGAGGAGCGGAGGCCACCCCAACAGCACATGAGGAAGCCCCAGCCAGGCCTTTGGATGGGGCAGGCCCAGGCATCAGCCTGCCTGTGACCTCGTGAGAGACCCCAACCCAGAACCACCCAGCTCAGCCACCCCTGGATTTCTGAACCACAGAAACTGTAAGATAATGTTTATTCTTGTTTAAAGCCACCATGTTGGGGGGCAATCTGCTTTGCAGCAATTGCTACAACCTGACGTTTCAACATGGTGTCATCCACCTAGACATCTCTCCATCTGCTGCTCACCTGCGTCCTCCGGGGCAAGGCCTGGGCCCGCTGGTGCTGACCGACGCCCCCTCAGCCTCTGCCTGTGCTCTGTCCAGGCCCCACCACCTACGCCCTCCCCGCTAGGCCTGGCACACAGCAGGTGCTCCGTAGAGCTGATGAGCAAACTAGACGGAGGGCTAGAGCGCACACGATGGGACACTGTACAGGTGTTCGAAAGGCCGTGGCGGTTCTAAGCTGCACCGATAGAGACCAAGGACCAAGCCAGACTTAATAAATTAAAAGGCAAAATGCAGAACAGAGCTGGAAGATGCGTGCTTCCCCATTTCAAGACTCACTGCAAAGCTACAGTCACTGAGACGGCACGGTGCTGGCACAGGGACAGGCACAGAGACTGGCCAAACAGCCCAAAATAGATCAACTTAGAGTCCAGAACTAAACCTGCACACTTACAGTCAACTGATTTCAGCAAGGTGCCAGGACAACGCAGAGGGGAAGAAAACCTTCTCAGCAAGTCGTGTGGGGACACCCCGAGCTCCACAGGCAGGGAATGCCGCTGGCCCTACCTCACACCACACACAACGGACTCAGCACACCATATGGAAACTAGACTTTTCGTGGTGAGCATGCTACAGCAATACCACCATTAAATAATAAGAACGTTGTGCACCTGAAGTGTATATATTATTAACTAACATTACCCCAATTTAAAGAAACACATAAAATAGCCCTGGCTGGTTTAGCTCAGTGGATTGAGTGCAGGCTTGTGAACCAAAAGGTCTCTGGTTTGATGCCCAGGCAGAGCACATACCTGGGTTGCAGACCAGGTTCCCAGTAGGGGTGTGCGAGAGGCAACCACACATTGATGTTTCTCTCCCTCTTTTTCTCTCCCTTCCTCTCTCTTTAAAAATAAATAAACAAAATCATCTAAAAAACACATAATAAATCTAAATGAATTTAAGAGCTGAAACTGGAAGACTCTCAGAAGAAAACAGAGGTACATCTTTATGACCTCAGGTTCAGCAGTGGTTTCTTAGATATGAGAACTAAAGCACAGAAAACAGAAAAAAATAAGATAAAGTTGACCCCATCAAAACTGGAAACACGTGTGCATCAAAGAACGCCGTCAAGGAAGTAAGGAGACAGCTCGCACAATGGGAGAAAATGCTGCAAACCACATATCTGGTAAGGGACTTGGATCTAGGATGTATAAGGAATGCTTACAATTCAATAATAAAAAGAAAAATAACCCCAATTGAAAAGCAACCAAAGGTTTTGAATAGACATTTCTCCAAAGAGGACACACAGATGGCCAATAAGCCCATGAAAAGATGTTCAATGTCATTACCATCAGGGAAACGCAAGTCAAAACCACAGAGAGAGACTACTGCACACCTGTCAGGTCGGCTAGAATAAAAGAGATGGACAAAACATCACCTGGCTGGTGTGGCTCAGTGGACTGAGCACCGGCCTGCGAACTGAAAGGTCGTCAGTTCGATTCCCACCAGACAGGGCACATGTCGGGGTTGCAGGCCAGGCCCCCAGTAGGGGATGTGTGAAAGGCAATCGATCGATGTCTCTCTGTCTCTCTTTCTCCCTCCCTTCCCATCTCTCTAAAAGTAAATAAATAAAATCGTAAAAAAAAAAAGAAAGAAAACAGTCTGATAGTTCCTCAAATGTAAACACGGAGTTTCTATGTGACCCAGCGTCTGCTCCAAGGCCTCCACCCAACAGAAACAGAAACATCCACACAGAAAAGCCATGTGCGCAGGTTCACAGCAGCCAAGGCTGGGAGCACCCACGTGTCCATCAACTGGTAAGTAGGTAAACACAGCGTGTGTACACACACACACACACACACAGAGGAATGTTATGCAGCCCTGAAAAAGAATGAAGAACCTGACACTTGCTACAACGTGGATGAACCCTGAACATGACTCTCATTGAGAGAAGCCAGACAAAGGGCCGCGCAGCGATTCCATCTGCATGACGTGTGAATGGGCAAATCCACAGCGACAGTGGGTTTAGTGGTTGTTGGGGGCTGGGGAGGGGGTGGGAAGTGACTATTACGACTGCTGACAGGGGTGCAGCTTCTTTTGGGGGTGCTGAATGAAATAAGCCAGTCGTAGAAGGCCAAATGTGTGCATTCCACTCCCACGGGGTCCCCGGAGGAGTCAGAGCCGCAGAGACAGGAAGTGGGCGGTGGGGAGGCACCTGGGCGGCGGAGCTAACTGGGACAGACTTCCGTCGGAGCGGGCGAGTGTCTCAGAACTGACTGTGGTGATGGGTGCACAGTGAGAGCCAGTGAATTACACGCTAGGTAAACCGTGTGGTGTTTGAATTGTATCTCAATAAAGCTATTACCCAAAGTAAGTATTTAGGAAAAAAGTCAAAGTGCGGAATAAAGTGTATCTGACAGACACAATGGGGGGAGGTGTGTGCCCAGGGCACTGACTGGTGCAGGGCCAAGCGCTCGCAACGGGGCAGAGGAGCCAGCAGCAGACGTGCCTGGGGTGGGGCGGGGCCTGCACTTGGTCCTGAGCACGTGACATCTTTCCAAAGGAAGGGAAAGAAAAGTCACAAGCGAGTGCTGAGTTCTAAGTGGGGGGGGCAGCCCCCCCACATGCAAGGGCCCTGTGGTGACAGGACAGGACACTTTCGGGGAAACAGCAAAGGACGTTGTGTGGCTGGAGGGGAGGGTGCAGCTGGGTGGCTGAGAACGGATGGAGTAAGGGGCCCTTCGCAAGGGCAGAGCCTGACAGCAGCCCACCCTGCCCTTCCTCCTCCACGGAGACCTGCCCTTCCTCCTCCACGGAGACCTGCCCCGTCTCCTCCTGCCCCCTCTGCTCCTCACCCTCCCTTGATCTCCCTGCACAGAATGAGCGCATTTCCAGAGTGGTAAACAGGAAGCCTTGCAGAGGACGTGGGGTGGGGGAAGGACTGCAGGCTTTAAGCTGCTAGCTGGACAGTTTTCCAAAGTCCTGGTGTTCAAGAAAAACAGAAAGAAAGTTCCAGAACATTCACCACTCACACTACACACACGGCAGAATACCTGCCTGTGCCCAGCACAGCCCTGCTGCTGACGTACAGGGCCCAAGGCTCTGGGCAAAGCCAGCCCACAGGCTGGTGGACAACCATGCACGATTCCGTGAGGCCACGGGAAAGGCTAGGAGGGGCAACCTTGCTTGGGGGAATTGGGTGGGCTTCCCAGAGGAGAGCGCAGAGGTCCGCAGGTGTGCGAGGTGGAGGACGGATGAGGTGGGGAAGGTGAGTCATTCTCAATGGGTCCACAGGTGGAAGGGTTTGGGCAGTGGTGTCAAGGTCCACAAAGGACCTGTCAGACCAGGAAGGAAGCCTGCCCAGTCATGGGTCCTCAGGTGACCCCACTGTCCCCAGGTCTCCAAGTGCTGTGTGATCCTGGACTGAATCCTAGGGAGGGAACAAAGAGTCCCAGCTCAGAACAGCTCTGGTCCGACTTCCGAGACGGTGACGACTGTACCCATGCTACACGCCCTACGCTCGGCCGCTGCACGAACCAGGAGAACACCTTTGCTTGTAAGTTACACGGCTGACGCTCGTCACTCAGACTCCACGGCTGCAACTCACCTTCTGGCTAAAATGTACTTGTAAGCCCACGTCAACCCTCAGGGAGCCTCGCCCTCCCTCGCAGACGCAGGCAGGCAGTGGAAAGTCTGTGTCGCCCCCACGCACACCTGGCTGGAGCTCACCAGGCGACGCTCTGCCTCAGCTCTTGCATGTAACTGTAAGTGTCCTTTTCGTGGTCCAGCAAGTGCCACTTCTTTTGCATTTTTGTGCTTCCTCTTGGTGATTTTGCTGCTTAAATGTCTCTAGCACAGACCTGAAGTGCTGTCTAGGATTCCTAAGCCGTGTCTTACAGAGCAGACGCGTGTCACAGAAGCCTGGTTCAGGCGTGAGCGACAGGGCTGGCAGCACGGTGTTAATGAAGCAACGATGCATGCTAAGTAAGGTGTCTTGAAACAGAAACACACACAACACAGGGTTACTTATTGATCAGCTGAGAACTGTGTGACCAGAGGCTGCAGGAACGCAAGCCCTGCGTTTCCTCAGGAGCAGTGGTTCGGTGCCCGTGGCAACATTACAGGACAGAACTGCGAGTAGGGGCAACCGGCCACGCCGACACAGGGATGGGGAGAGTCACGTCCGGCTTTCCAATGGCCCAGCGGGATAGTGCACACACACAGACAATGCAACGAGGCGACCGTGAACAGCTGGGGAACCTCAGCGAAGGGTGTACAGGTGTTCACCTTCACATTCCTGCAACTTTTCCTGCAGGTTTGAAAGTTTTCAAAATAAAATATGTAGAAAAGAATAATACAGGCAGAGACAGGCAGGTATGGGCACAGAAGAAATGCCTGGAATGACAGGCATCACCCCTGGAGGAACAGAGAGGGAGGGACAGAGACACGCACGTCCCACCGCATGCGGGTCTGGCGGTCGCTTTTTCTCAGCAAGCTTGTGACTGCTTGTATTTAAGACACGCCTGCTGCATGAGACACAGGGAGATGTGCGGGACAGAAGAGGAAGTCCAGAAATAGACCAGCCACATGCAGGAGCCTTGCGTACAGATCAAGGTGGCATCGCAAAGCGGTGAGGAAAGCAGACTCTCCAGAAGGCTGGGCTCAGACAGTGCCGAGCCACCTGGAAAAGCCTGAATCCACTAGACCTTCATATGCTTTATGGCAGAATAAACTCCAAACACAGTGTAATTTAAATGTTAAAAAAAGCAAAATTATAGCCCTGGCTGGTGTAGCTCAGTGGATTGAGCGCAGGCTGGGAATCAAAGGGTCCCGGTTTGATTCCCAGTCAGGGCACATGCCTGGGTTGCGGGCCAGGTCCCCGTGAGGGACATGTGAGAGGCAACCATACATTGCTCTTTCTCCCTCTCTGTCTCACTCCCTTCCCCTCTCTCTAAAAATAAAAATAAAATCTTTAAAAAAAAAAAGCAAAATTATAGAAGTACTAGAAGAATTTAATTATAACCTCAGAACAAGGAAGAATTTTGCATCTATAAGACCAAACTGGGAAACCATAAAAGAAAGACTGATGAATTTGATCATGGAAAAACAAAACTACCTGCCTGGCATTAATAGGCATCGTAAGAGAAGGTGGGAAAAAACGACTTGCGCTTGTACCGTAGATTAAAAGAAAAACTCCCATAATATATAAAGAGTGCCTACAAATCAATAAGATGGGTAATTCAATTGAATATGAGAAAGATACAATTATACAGTTCCCATAAGATGAATTAAGGGCACTCAGATGTGTGTGACTGAATGCGGAAACGGGGTGAGAGGTAAACAGGGGTCTGTAAGTGCGGAACCAAGGCAGCTGGAAGCAGGACCCCCAGAACTCGCCCGAGTGAAGGCAACAAGGAGACAGCCCCGCGGTGGCCTGACTCCCACTGGGTGATGCTCCAACTCCCGGCTCTTACAAAATTACAGAATGCTGCAGGGGTATGCTGTCCTGTCCCTGTGTGGTCTGGGAGGGTAAGTGACTCAATCTCAGGCTTGTCTTTGCTCCTTTTGCTGGAATACATTTTTAATAAAACAAAGTTGACACAGTAAAAGGAAAAACTGTATAAGAGCTTTTGCTCCTATTCACAAGACAAACCCAAACTGCCCCTACGCTGAGATGTCGCTTTGCACCCATGAGACCGGCGCAGATTGGAGAAGGGGACCGGCACAGGCGCTCTGCAGGGGACCCACTGCCAGGGACTCAGGTCGCTCCACCCACCTCTGGGTTAATCCCATTTTTTACTTCCTGTATTTGATGATGCTCTGGCATCTCGGGGCTGTGAACCTGGGGGACTATCCTGTCCTGGCCAACTTGGAGATCACAAACAGCTCCCTGTGAGAGCGCCTTCAATGTACAAACCAAGCAATCCTCATACACGCCCACTCCTCATCTAACTCACACACAAGCCCCCACGCTCCTGCCCCAGTCACCGAGGGCCGAGTACCGACGCCCCCATCAGGCAGAGCAACTGAAATTATTCAAACTGGCCAATCGTGAGCTTGCTCAGTGTACCTGCCCTGCCTTGTCCACTGTGTCCTAACAAACCCCCCAAAAGGCCCATGCTCTCCCCTCCCCCCCTGCCTCCTGGCGCTCCCCCACGTGCCCCGCGTGGCCCTCCTCTTGGGAACTGTGAGTAACGCACCCTTCCCAGCGGCAGTCACCTCCTGGTCTGCGGGCCTCCCCCGCGCCTAACTAAGGCGCATCCCAGGCGCATCTGAATATAGGCGGCACCTTTCAAATGGCACAGGCATGGAGGGAGCCTTTACGCCGGCAGTTCTGCCTCCAGGAATTCAGCCAACAGAGACGACCCTGCAGGTGACACTTTGCAGTATTATTGGAGGATGAGACTGGCCACCACCAAATGCCATCATCTGTCCAGCACCCTCAGAATGTATTACCCAAGCCCGGCTCCTCTGAGCCCGACCGGAGGCCCTACCAACAACGACACCGAAACCGCGGCCGTGGCTAGGGTTTGCACGTGCACCTCTGCCAGGTGACTGGGCGCCTTTGTCGTGACAGCAGCCCCATCACCTGCGTCGCTGGGTGATTGCAACGAGCTCACTTCCCTGATGACCTGCCAGGGACACTGGGCATTAAGTGAGAAACAAGCCTCGGAGACAGTCCACTGAGTTGCAGAAATGTCTGTCACACAGCGGGTCCTAAGCCGCCCTGACTGAGAGGCCCAGGGCCCCCGACAGAGACGTGGCCCGGTCACATAGACGAACGGGCTCGCACCAAGCCAGCAGGCCAAGGGGCCCTGGGGCAGCCCGCCCAGACTCTAGGCTGACCGCGCTGCCCTACACGGCCCCCGCCCCCCAGCAGATGGAGGCGTGCCGCGGGGGCCCAGGCTGCCCAGCCTAAGTCCTGTGCCTTTGCTCCCCATTTCCTGAGCATCCACCCCAGGCCGGGCCTGTCCTGAGCATTTCCTGGTCATTGATGCGTCTGATCCTCACGTGAACCAGAGAAGAGGACATGTCTGGGATTCTACTTTGTGGATGAGGAAACTGAGGCACAAACAGCTGAACAACGTCCTCCCAGGGCTGCTGGGACTCATTTCTTGCCTCTCCTTCTGTGTCTCTTCTCTTCTCCATCTACTCCTGCCCCCTTGGTCCCCTCGCCTGCTCACACTGTCCCATCTCCAAAACACTTCACGCACTTCCAGCTAAGACAGCTCCCAGTAGGGGACACATAAGGACGCATTTGAGAAACATCACCCACAGAATATGACAAAGCCCAAAACCCTAAACCTTCAACAGCGGCCCCATGCCTCCCCCCGATCCAGGATAAAGACCACTACAAGTATGCATGATGCATGGGCAAGAGAAAGGGGACAATTGTGACAAAATGTTAGGGTTCCTTTCTTCAATCAAAGACAGAGGCCAGTTGCCCAAACTTTTCCTTTCCACTGGTTCAGGCACCTGGGGCCACTTGGGGGGACCCCACTCCCCCAGGTGCGGCCTGATGGGCAGGAAGCGCAGAGCCACACGGGCTCTCCGGCTAATCCCCCTGGTCAGTAATCCCCTGCACAGGGCAGCCCCGCAGCCAGGCTGTGAGTCCAGCTGGCAGCAGAGGGAAAATCCCCAGCGGGGTCTCAAACTGCCTTGTCACATGCGGTGCCATGCGACTCGGTCACAGCGGCAGGATTTAGGAATATAAGGCCTGGGGGCCCGGACCCCCCGGAGTCTGGCCCTCCCATCTGTAAATACCCAGGTCACGCAGGTGTCATTTAAAGAGTGCCACCGGGGCCTGCAGGCCTCACCTATTTCTGTCCCCCTAAATCCTCGGGACCCCACTGCTCTCATCTTCAGAGGAAAAACCAAGGTGGAAAGTAGGGACCTCAAATGCTCAGAGGAACACTGTCCCAGGTCAAGGCAGCGTCCCTCCGGGCCAAGCCCAAGGCCACCCTGCCCAGCCTCACCGCTCCTCCCACATCAGTGCAAGCTCAGCCCCCTGACCTGCTCCTTCCTGGGCCCTCCCCACCCGGCCACCAACTCCAGGGCACACAGACCAAAACCATCCTGGGCTCCTCTTCTCCCTGACATCCCTCCACCCCCATGCCCCACCCTGGTCGAGACCCCCGCAAGCAGCCAGAGCACACTCTGTAAACCTGACTCTGTGCCCCCTGCCCCACTGCAACCCGCTAGCACCACTGACCGGACTCAGCACCAAACTGAGGCACAGCCAGGCCCCCAGGGCCCCAGTCCTGGTGCTGCCTATCTCAGCCCCTGCCCCACACGCGGACTTAGCTTCTGTCGCTCAAAGAAATCACACTCATTCTGGTCTCAGGGCCTTTGCACATATTCCCTCTGCCTGAAAGCTCCACCCTCAGTTGCTGTTTCTCACTCAAGTCCCCTCCTCTCCTGCCCGCCTACAGCAGGCCCCGGGAATCCGCACGGCCACAGGCTTCACTTCCCTCTGCACGCCCGCCGCTGTCCAGCACGGTTTTACTCAGGGGCCAGCACGCATTTTCCGTACAGGACCAGAGAGTGGATACTTTCCACACTGTGGCTGTAAGGCCTCTGTCTCGAGACTCGGCCCTGCCACTGCAGCGTGAAAGCAGCATGGACAACATGTGAGAGAACGGGGGTGGCCGTGTGCCCATAAAGCTTCAGTGACACAAACCAGCGGCGGACAGGATTTGTCCAGAGGGCCACAGACTGCAGCCGCTGGTCTTACCTGGTTACCGCACCCCAGCCCCACCAGTCTGAGAGGCCAGAGGGCAGCGAGGGAATCCCCCTGGTCACGGACGTGACTGCCCTGGTAGGTGCACTGGTGAAGGACCCCGAGGCAGCTGCGCGGGCTCGCGGGCTCTGGGTCCCACGCACACCTCAGCTTGTGCCGGGCTCCGCGAGGAGTTCACGGCGTGCAGTCCCCCTGACTTACGTATGGACCAGGGAGGGGAAACCCCAGCACTCACATGGAGTCAGCTGTGCGTCAGGAACCCTTCTAAGGGCTCTGCACCTCAACTCACTCAGTCCAGCCCCATGAGAAAGGCACGGTCATCAAGTCCACTTCACAGACGGAGACACTGAGGCGGAGTGTCCCCGGTTGGTAAAGATGGTCCAGCTCCCAAGGCCTTTCCGCAGGGCAGACCAGTGCTGCCAGTCCAAGTGCCTTAGGTTGCATTCCTAGAAAGTGGCCAGGGTGAAACTCACACTGGGAGCTTCCTGTCCCAGAAGGCAACTCACTCTCAATGAGGGAGTGAGGGGCGTTGTAATCCCTGGTTACCACTCGCCCACAGCTACTGGGGAAGCATCTAGTGGTGTTACTTGCCCCAGCCCCGGCACGCTGGTCCCTCACTGTTGCACAAGCACACCAGGCCTTAGCTTGGGCTGCGCTGTCATCCTACCCTCTCCCAGGCCTCACATACCCTCATGCAGGAGGAGATATTTCAGCAAAAACTTCAAAGAGCTAAGGAAGCAAATGACACAGATATGAAGGACGAGTGTTCCAGGCAGTAGGCACAGCTCATGCAGAGGCCCTGGGGCAGGACTCTGCCTGGTGCGTTGGAGAAACGGTGAGCCCTGTGTGGCTGGAGCAGAGTGAGCGAGGGGGAGAGAGGGAGGAGGTGAGGGCAGGAAGGGGACGGGAGCATGTCATGCAGGGCCATCTGAACCATGGGCAGGACTTGACCTTCTACCCGGAGAAAGCTAGGAGTCCATGGGCAAAGAAGGGATGGGATCTGAGTCCGTTTTTAATGGGAGCCTTCTGAAGTGAGCGGCCGGAAGCATGTGAAGCGATGGGGACCAGGCCAGCAATGGATGGCGCGGCTGGACCAGGTGGAGGCAGAGGAGCGGGAGAAGTGGGTAGATTCTGGGTCCATTTTGAAGGCACAGCAGACATAACTGGCTGCCAGATTAGATGTAGGAGGGTTTGGGAGGCCTGGGAAGAAGCTGACTGCTCTGAGATACCATGGGGACAGGAAGGACAGGAGGGAAATGGCTCTGAAACAGCAGACCACAGCTCAGCCCAAATGCCCACAGCTGGCCCCATGAATGTGTCCAAGCCCCCAGGAATGAGACGCCCCAAGCAACCCCCAAAAGCCAACGAAGAATCCCATCAGGCCTTCTCTGGACCAGGGCTCGGGAGCCCAGGCATTTAAAGTAACCAGATTCTCAACACCAATGAGATATACGTTTCACCTCCCATCAGATTGGCCAAAACGACCGAGCTGATAACATCTGGAGCTGGCAACGCCGTGGGAAGACAGACAGTCCCTCTCGGCCTGTGCAGCACCTTCCTGGGAAGCCACTGGGTGTCTGATAGTCATTTTTCAATCCGCTGGCCCCTGCAGATTGAAAAATGAGCCACTCCAAGGTGGGACTCCAACTTGCAGGGACTGAAGCACCCACATTCAAAGAGAAGCCATATGCCGCCTGTAACAGCAAAAGGCAACTCCAGAGACAGCCTGAATGTCCCTCAGCAGGAGGCTGGTGAATCAGCGACGGCTGGTGCCCAGGGCAGCTGTCGCTGACATTCATCAAGCACTCTCACCCCATGTCACAGATGGGGACACCGAGGGCTCAGAGAGGTCCGGGCACTTGCTCTTCAGGGGAACCCAGGCAGTGTGACTCTGGGGTTCCCATCCTCTGAGCCACGGTGCAGTATTCTCTCTCTCTGAACAAAATCATTGATACCAGGATGGGGGGAAAACCCCAGACTATTACCGATGAAAAGCAAGCAAGTTACAAAATAACAGGTTTGGTGTAGTGGCCCTCTCCCAGGGTGACTCTCTCCAGGTGACAATGAGCCATATCTGGGACACTATATTTGTCACAACTGGGGGGAGAAACTCCTAGCACTGAGTGGGTTGGGGCCAGGGATGCTGCTCTACACCCTCCAGCACCCAGTGGAGCTCCTTTAAAACAAAAACTTTTGGGGCCCAAAAAGTCAATAGCACTGAGAGGAGAGACCTGGTGTAGCATGAGTCATCCCGGTGAAGAACATGCAGAGCCGTTTACTGTTTACAGATTTATACTGCAGCAGGAAAAGCGTGGACAGCTACTACCCAAACTTCACAGAAGTTAAGTCAAGAGAAGTGGGTTTGGGGGGAAGAGGGAGAGGCAGCTCTTTAAGGACGGTAAAATAAGTAACTTGCTGGGGAAGGCAGATTTCTGTGGATCTCAGTGACAGGCAGGGAGGGCCAGCCGATATCTTCCAGGCCCCACGCTCAGACCCAGCGAGAGCCAGGGGCTGGGACTTTATCTGTCCCCAATCAGCTCACCCAGCCCTTGATAAGACCAATGTTTGCTCTGCAGCTTTCCAGGGGTCATTTAGTCTGCGGCTATTTGGTCTCCAACCAGCCAGGCCAGAGGGCCAAGGAGGGAGGTTATCGGGCTGAGAAGGAACATCGCTGGGGCCCTCAACCACGCTCGGTGCCAGCCTGGCAAAAGCACCAGCTGAAAGAAGGCGAGGCGACTGGATGGGCGGAAGGAAACAGGTCATCTACCAGCCGGTTCCAAATGGCAGCGGGAAAGGAAGCAGTGGGAGTCTTCCAAAGCACAGGATTCATATCCTCTCTCTTCCCCCACTTCTCCCGACTCCCGAGCAGCAGAGCACCTCCCCGACTGCCAAGAAAGCTTCTGGAGGCCTGGGGGAGACAGGGAACGGATGCCCATGTGGGTGTCTACAGGACTCCGCCCACGAGGGCTGCTTGGGAGGAGCAAAGGGTTCTTTAGATCAGGAAACTTCCTATTTGGAGAGCTTGTGACCTCAACTGAAAAGGAACTGCAGTGGCTCTGTCCTCCACCCCAGGGAAAGGCACGCCTGGAGCCGGTGGGTCTAGGTGAGGCTGGCTCCCCACACCTGCTCTGCAGGAAGGCGAGGAAGGCAGGCCAACAAAAGGGGCACCGAGAAGCAACGGCCCTACATGGCTGCAGCAGACCCCCGTGTCCAGGGAGAAGGATTAGAAGGGCCTACTCCTCCCAGGTCTGCTTAAAGAGCCCCAACATGGAAGGTGCCTTGAGATGTCACGCCCTTAGCCCCCTCCTGAGAGAGGAAGGTAAACTAAAGCCCAGATAGGGAAGAAAAGGACAGTGCCCCAGAAACTGAGTCTAGTGACTTCCACAAAGAGAGATGAGATAGTCAGAGGGCTGACCCAGATGACCACGAAGACCCTCCCTCCTCCACCCCACTTGCCCCTGGCCTTCCCAACCAATAAGATGTGCCCATGGGGTGAGCATTTGCGAAGGGAAGGGGTGAGGCCAGGAAGCTGATACCAGCAAGGTGTGTGGCCCAGAAAATGTGTCCAGGCAAGAGCACTTTTGAAACAGTGTCACCCCCTGTCATGCCCCACCTTGGAGACACGGCCCCTCAATGGAACGGGGATACTTCACCATTCCGCACACTCAGAGCAACCCAGCCACACCAAGACTGAAGGGACGTCGTCCCTGAACGCCCTCGGCAGGAGGCGGAACACTCACCCACCACGCGTCCTAAGTGGGGGGGTCTTCCCCGCACGCTTTCTAAGCAGGATGCTCCACCCACAGCCTTTCAGAATGGGGCCCTGCATCCACTCCCGCCCCCAGCCCGGCGCCCCCTCCACCAAGGGATCCCCGGAATAGGCGGTGCCACTCCAAGCCCCTAAGTGGAGCGTTCCAGCCTCTCTCCCGCCCCGGGAGGCGAGTCCCGCGACCCGGGCGTAGGGTGTTCCATCCCCCCGCGAGCACCCCTGAGTGGAACGTTCCGGTGTCCCCGCAGCGGGTCTCGACTACCCCCACGGCACTTGGACGGGACCACTGGGCCCCAGCAGGGGGGGCAGGCGGGTCCATTCCGTGAGAACATAGGGACGCGAGGTCCGGAACCGTTACCTGATGCCGCGCCGCTCTCCGCAGCCCAGGTCACCTCCGAGGTCACGGTCCCCCCCTCGGCGCTCTCCGCCTCGTCCGGCACTTCCAGCTCCATAGCCGCGCGGGCGGACGGACTAGCGAGCGGGCGGCCGGAGGTTACGACCCAAACAGCGGCCGCCGCCGCTGAACAACAACCGCCGCCGGCTGGAGGGTGGAGGGAGGTAGCCGAGCCCGGGGACCAGGGGGAGGGCCCGAGACGGGGCCAGTCGCTGCGCCAAGGCGCACCGCGCCTGCAGCCTATTGGAGCTCGGGGGCGGGGCCTAAGTGCGCCCGGCCCGGGAGTGCCTCGAGCGCCCCCATGCGCCCGTGGTATGGAAGGGCAGCGCCATTCCTCTCATTGCAATAGTGCTTGCTGATATTATACATGAAATAGAAATAATATTTACAACTAACACATTACTTATCACTACATTATAAACAACCAAAGCTACTGTTAAATGCTTTAATATAAATGGTAATTATAATAAAGTTTAATTTTCATTATGCACAATATGTAAATTATATGTAATATTATTGATAGACATTTTTTTTTTTTAGATTTTATTTATTTATTTATTTTTTAGAGAGAGGGGAAGGGAGGGAGACAGAGAGGGAGAGAAACAGCAATGTATGGTTGCCCCTTACATGGTCTTCACTGGGGACCTGGCCTGCAACCTAGGCATGTGCCCTGACTGGGAATCAAACCGGGACCCTCTGGTTCCCAGCCTGCACTCAATCCACTGAGCTACACCAGCCAGGGCTGATAGACATATTATTAAACACAATGAATATATTATTACATAAGTATATTGATATTTAGCCCTGGCTGGTGTGGCTCAGTGGATTGAACGCTGGCCTGCGAACCAAAGGGTCGTTGATTTGATTCCCAGTTGTGGCACATGCCTGGGTTGCAGACTGGGTCCCCCAAGTTGGGAGGCCGGGTGAGAGGCAATTACACATTAATGCTTCTCTCCCTCTCTTTCTCCTTCCTTTCCCCTCTGTCTAAAAATAAGTAAAATCTTTAAAATATATATAATGTACTAATATTATATATAATGTTATTTATAATATAAATATACACAGTAATAATATTATTAAATGCTAGTCTCAGAGCTAAAGCCTTTGCATGGGATATCTCCATAAGACAGGGATCTGTTTTCTTACTACTAATATATTCCCAGTACCTAACACAGAACCTTACACCTAGAAAACAATAAATATTTGATAATATTAATCAAGCAGATGAAAACTATTATCATCCCCGACAGGAGCTCAGAGAATCATGCAAAGAACCATGCTGTGAATCAGTGTTATTTATCTGAAGAATAATTGTGTTACTGTTGTTATTGAAGTCTAATGGTGAATTTATTAATGGCATGACTAGGTGGTTATTAATTGTGAGGTCATGATTTGGGAAGTAATAAATGCTGCTAATTATAGTTTTACTCATAACTAATGATCTCCTCTGTGGGGATGCCGGGCACCCCCCTAGTGAGGGACAGTCCTGGGATGTTTTCACCCAGGCCTGTCTGGTTCCGGAGACACGGTTCCTCATCATTGTCTAGGGTGCTGGGGAGGCGTCACCCCTGGAGTTTGGTAGAAATGCAGGATCTCATGTCCCACCCCAGATCTCTTGCATCAGAAGCCCTGAGTGGGGCCCCATCATTCGGATCTCAGTGAGCCTCCTACGACAATCTGAATGCCTGGGAGAGTTTGAGAAGCACTACTTCAGACAACTAGAGAAGGAGTTTGGGTTGGATCAGTGATAAGGATCATGAAAATGAAAGAATTTTTTTAAAAATCCATTTCAGCATTGATTCTAAACCTCTCCTGGTGGGAAGTCAATATAAAACTGAAAAATCAAGAAGTGGCCAAACAAGCATTATTTGGAGACGAGGAAGTGAATGCCAACATAATTTAGCTTAAAAGTTGTTAAGGGGACAGAGCCTCTAGGAAGAGAGAAATTGGGGTGTGACAATGCCACTTGGCTAATTTTAACAAACCTGAATTAGAACTTGACTCTAAAGTGCATGTGTGCATAAACTTTAATTAAAAAAAGAAAATGTAAAAAGACAAAACCAAGCCAGTGCCAGAATGGGGGACAGGAGCGTATAGGCAGACAATGGAGAGGAGAGGATGGGGCCTGAGTGGCGCCCTCCGCTTCCTGATCTCTTGATTCATCCTCCCACCGCTCCTTTGTTCCCGTTTTACAGGGTGGAAAACTGAGTCTGCCTGGCTGGAGCCAGTTGCCTGGTTTCTGGCGCCCTCTCGTGGGCATAGAGGCTATTACCATCAGCACTAGGTACCAGGTAAGAGGGACCCAAGCGTCTTCCATCCCCCTTCCTGTATTCCTTTCATTCATTTGTTCATTCATTCTTGCCACAAATATTTATTGAGGACCTACTGTGTGCCAGACACTGTTCTAGGTCACGGGGATACAAGAATGAGCAAGACAAAATCCCTGACCTCAATAAGGTGACATTCTAGAAGAGACTGATAAAGGAGCACAACACAGCAGGTAATTTCAGCTGCTAATAAACACTTTGAAAATAGCACAGATGTGTTCAAAAAAGACAGGCTCGATATCGACTATGCATTAAGCACCTATTCCAGCACTGCCCAAGAGCACTACAGTGCAAGGCAATTTAAATTTAAAACCCAAAACGTTATTTAAATTTTTCTAGTTGCCACAATTTAAAAAGCAAAATAGAAACAGGTGAGATTACTTTAACGATATACTTCATGTAACCCAACATACCCAAAATATTATCATTTCAATGTAGAGCAGATATTCAAAATAACAAGCTACCTATTTTGGGTACTGCATCTTGCAACCCCAGCGTGTATTTTACACTTAACCACATCTCATTCATTGGGACCAGCCACCTGAAGGTAGTGGCTAGAAGGTGCAGACCTACTGTGTGTCCTGTCCTGCTCTAAGCACTTGATGGACAGTCACTTATTTACTCACCCTTCAACCCCTCCCCTAGGAAGTAGATGCTAGTGTTTTTCCCATTTTTTAGATGAGGAAACGGAGGAGACCCAAAGCCGCCCAGCTGGGAAATGATTGAAGATTCTCCACATAGGAGTCCGGCTGGTCACTTTGAAGCCCAGAAACAGAATTTGCTCTCAGATCTGCAGAGCAAGAAGAAGCCAGCCCTGCCATAATTTACCCGATGGCATGCCTGGGGGAGGCACAGCGAACGCAAAGGCTGGGCAGTTCTGGCTGTAAAAGGAGCAGAGGGGAGAGGGGTCTGGCTAGGAGGACCTTCATTTATTTATTCCTTCATTTACTCAACAAACCTTTCTTGAGGACCTGCCTACATGTGCTGGTCCCACTGTGGATGTCAAGGGCCTAGGGGTGAACGGCACACACAGGGCAGGACCCAGTGTCTCTGGCCGCTGGGTGAGCAGGGGTTAAGGCCAGCTGCTGCCACGTGAGAGTACCTTACGACAGAGCCACACACCCAGCCAGCCTCCCTGCCTCTCTCACACTGCCAGTTCGCCTGTGCATGTCGCGTGTTGCATGTTGCCGCGCTGGTTCCACCTGGCACAGGACCTGCTAGCCTGTTGCTACCACAGGGGAGAAAAAGTTGAGAAAACAGGTGGGGAAGCCAGAGCTCAAACCTCAGGCTCCCTCCCCACCCCCATGCCAGGCGAGCACCCAGGCCTCGGCTCTTGCTGCCTGCCCAGAGGCACCTCAGCCTCCCAGACAGGTAAGTCCCTGCTCTGCCCGCCATCCAGAAGCCCTTGCTGGGACCAGAGTCCCTGCTGTGGGGACCCGGGATCCCAGATCGCCTCCCCCCAGCTCCCCGGAAAGCAGGAAACTGACCCTCCTGTGTGGGCATTTGACATAGTTTCTAAAGGATTATCTGGCTGGCAGTTACAGCCTTTGGCAACCAGCCCAGGACGCCAGGGCCAGGACCTGAAAGGGTCATTGTTGGCCCAGGTGGTGCCTGGGGGCCTAAGGGGCACGGGCTGGCCTCTTTGATCCTCCAAACTAAGGATGGGAAGTCAGGCAGGAAGGCGGCAGGTGGGCAGCCTGGCATTTGGTCAATGTGGGGGCTCCCTGGAACTTCTGAAGAGGCCCCCGAGTCTTCCGACAACTGCATGGGCCTCCCACCACCGCCCGAACCTGCAGGAGCTGGGGAAGCGGGTCGGGGAAGCGTGCCCTGGGGTTGGCCGCCTTACCTTGTTTCCCTCCATTCCTTCTCTGGGTAAAATCTCCGGGTGGTGAAGTGCAGGCAGGGGCGGGGGCGAGCCAAAGGTTGTCGCAACAGTCCCCAGAGCGGCCTGTGGGAAAGAAGCCAGGATGGTCTCTGGGCGTAGGAAGCCTAGAACTGGAGAGGAGAGGGGTCAGTAGCAAGACGTTTTTCTGGGTCATTTGCTCCCAGAAGCGCAGGACAAAAGGAGCTTCCTGGGAGCCAGTGTCTGATTGCACCTCAAGTCTCTGTGTCCGGGACCAAGTGCGTCCCTGGAGGCTGGGGCTGGGAAGGCATGGGCACCCAAGGTGAGGGGCACAGAGCAGACCTGGTATTTGGGGTCACCCCAGGGCACCGTGGTCACAGAGCTCCCAGGGAGGAGAGAGGCTTGTGATTTGGAAGGTTGTGGGACTGGGGGGACACATCTCGACTGAGACAGTCTCCAGCCATTTCTCCTATCTGGACCTCAGTTTTCCGCTCGGAAAAGTGGCTGTACGACCCCCACCATGTAGCAGGGCTGCTGAGAACAGCACATGATAGGGCTGGGAATAGATGCTCAGTCCTGTGGGGGTCATGGGAAAAGGTGTCCCACTCAAAATCAGGCCTCAGAATGTCGAGCCAGCTGCTTTCCTGTTTTACAGAGGTTGAACCCTGGCTCAGAGAGGGGCAGCCACTTGCCCAGGGCTGCACAGTAAATAAAGTAGGGCCGTTGGGCAGGTAGACATCAAACGTAGAGAGCAGGGAGGTCCGGGCGCTGCCCATGCCCCCTGACCGAAGAAGCCCCAGGCCCAGCATCTTGTGAAAGTCCTGCCTCCCTGGTTCAGTGCTCCACAAGGCCCTCTGAGTTCTGGGGAAAGTTCACAGTGGAGAGTGTGGGCTCCTGTTCTTCCTTCTCGGCCTGGCCTGATGCCAGGGGAGCAGTGTTTGCTCAGGGTGGAGCCTGACACCCTTTGGAATGGGCTGAGATTGGGGGGAGATGTGACTGGGAAGAGGAACTGCCCATGGACTGAACCTGCGTTTATGGAGCACCTACTGTGTGCTAGGTGCTGTTCTGGGCTTTGGGGATTCAGCAAAGGTCCCTGATCTTGTGGTGGAGGAAGGCAGAGAGGAAGCAAGAGACATCATAAGGAAATAAACTGTATCCTAAATTGTATCCTGGGTCAGAGGGTGGTCAGTCTCAGAGGAAAAAAGAAGTAAAAGAGGTAAAGTCGTAGAATGAAACAGGTAAGGAGGTATTTTACACTTTTTTTTTAATCCTCACCTGAGGATATGTTCATTGATTTTCAGAGAGAGAAGAAAGGCAGGGGTGGGGGGAGAGGGAGAGAAACAGAGAGAGAAAGAGAGAGAGAGAGAGAGAAAGAGAGAGAGAGAGAGAGAGAGAGAAACCACTCAGCCAGGGTGTATTTTACAATCTAAAATAAAGATTAGGGAGAATTCATTTGAGCAGACTTGAAGGAAATACTTGGGGCTTTCCAAGCAGAGGTAAAATCCTGTGTAAAGGCCCCCGGGGCAGGACCTAGCCTGGAACAGGGAGGAGGGACCGCGGCTGGAGCAGAGTGAGTGACAGACAGAGGAAGGGAGGGCAGGGCGGGGATGGGGGCAAGACAGACAGGGCCTTGTGGGCCGTGGGGAGGACCTGGGCTTTTATCTCGAGGGGAGGTGGGAGCCCTGGAGGGATGAGGTCAGAGGAGGGACCGGGCCTGACTCAGGTGTTCACAGGAGTCCTCTGGTGGCTGTAGGGAGGATAGACTGTGAAGGCAGAGGGCAGGAGCCACGGGACCAGGGCTGAGTTGCATGGGATGGTCCAGGTGGGCAATGAAGAGGCTAGACCAGGGGGAGACAGAGGAGAGGAGAGAAGTGGGCAGATTCTGGAAAGATTTGGGTAGAATCACAGCCTTTGCTGATGTTTGAGAAATAAACTGGGGTCCCAGGGTGATCAGTAAGAAAAGTGGGGGAATGTTCTGGGGCGTGAAGATTTTGATGGGTGAGTAGAACGAGTAACTGGGAGGTAAGGAGAAATCTGAGCGGGGAGCCTTGGATACCAGTATGGAGCTTTTGGGTGTTATGGTGTTAAAGGATTTTTTTTCAGAAAGTTAAAACATGACTCGCACACTTATATAAAACAAAGAGGTGGCCCTGGCCACGTAGCTCGTTTGGTTAGAATGCCATCTGTCTGATACGCCAAGGTTGCGAGTTCAATCCCCAGTCAGGACATATGCAAGAATCAACCAAGGAATGCATCAATAAGCAGAACAACACATTAATGTTTTTCTCAAGCTCTCTTTCTCTCCCTTCCTCTCTCTCTCTAAAAAATCAATTAAAAAAACAAAGTGCTTTATGAGTTTACTTGACTCATTAATTTATGTGGGAACCAGTAAGATTTTACAGCCTGTTCAAGGAAGAGAGTAGAGAAAAAGCACAGCACAGGGCATCAAGAATGCTGAAGTCACGGGGCAATAATCTGTGGTCTCCACAGGACAAAACTAATTTGCATTTCCATGGACGAGAATTGTCTGCAATACCACCAGTTGCTTACTATTTACAGGGCTGTAAAACAGTCCATAGTGATAAGAAGCGCAGATGACTTGGGAGGGTAGCCGGAGTCTGGCATTAGTCAGTTTCTCAATAAACATGTTTGAACGGGTGCCGGGGAGCTATTGAATGTTTCCGAGCTAAAGCCACAGCTCATTCACTGCACTTTCGTTGGTGGGACTATTTGTTGAATGTCTGCTCTCCCTGCTCTTCTGTGAGCTCTACCACTGTAGTATCCCTAGTGCCTAGAACAGTGCCTGGTATGCAGCGGGCGCTCAATAAATGAATATCATGGGCAGCCAACTAATATTCTGGACAGAGTAGACAGGCCAGTGCTGTGTGCTCTAAGAGGACAGCTCGCCAGGGCGTCAAGTTCAGCCACAGAACAGATTAAGACTGTCTCTGTGGGGGCCACAGGGGACCTTTAATGGGAGAGGTCAATGGGGAGCTGGCCTGGGGTAGCGGTGCAGAGGCCAGATTGGAAACAGGGACTGTAACAAAGGGGGCAGGAGGCAGGGTCCTACCCCCCTCGACTGCACAGGACAGCCTCCAGCCCTGGGGACAGCATAATTCACTTTGTATTTTCCCACTGGGACTGTGCTCCTCTTCCTGGTCTGCAGTGGAGAAGGAGGCACAAGGAGCACCCAGGCAAACCCTACATGCTGGATGCATGAACATTTGAATCTTCCTAAGGATGCCACTCAAAGTCGGAACCAGGTTCCGATTATACAGATGGGGAAACTGAGGCAGGAATCAGAAGGGCTGGAATTCGTGCCAAGCTTAGCAGCCCCCTCTCCTCAGAGTTTCCTTCTGGAGCTTCAGCACTCTCCCTGAACTCCCTCCCACTGTGTACTGTATTTCAAGCTTCTAGAAAGGTCTACAGGCCCTCCTCACTTCCCTGTCCTCCTACTTCAAAGTGCTGTCACTAAGGCGCACCAGGACCCCATACTACCAACCCCTAGGACATTGCTCAATCTTCCAGCGCTGTCGTCGGGAAGTCTGCCACGCCCAGAACCTGCCCTTCCTGAAACCCCAGCGCCCTCCTTCTCTTCCACACTGTCCTCAAACCCATGATCCGGTCCAATCACGAGGAAAACATCAGAGCAAACCCCATGAGGGCATTCCACAGAATCTCCGGCCATTCTCCCCCAGACAGTGAAGGTCGCGGGACAGGAGGATGGAGCTGGAGGAGGCGTGGTGGCCGAACGCAGTGGGGCATCCTGGAGGAGGTCCTGGGGCAGCGAAGGGACATTAGTAGAATCTGATTACAATCTGGAGTTTACTTCATGGTGATGTAGCAATGCTGCTTTCTTAATTTTCACAAGTATACCAACGCCATGTCCAACGTTAGTGTTGGGGGAAACCGAGTGAGGAGCATTTGGGGACTCTCCTAATTATATCTACAACTTTTATGTAAATTTAAAATGGTTCCAAATAAAACGTTTATTAAAAAAAAAAAAAAGAGGCAACATCTTACGGGCCTCCAGGTTTGGCCTCCCTGGTCTGCCAGCTTCCTCCTCCCCCAACTACAGTCTGTTTTCCCTCCCAGAAGCCACAAGAGGGCGCCTGTGAGCACCTGAGTCAGGTCCCTCCTCTGTCCACAGCCCTCCAGGGCTCCCACCTCCCTACAAGGCCCACAAGGCCCTGCGTGACCTACCCCTGTCCCCTCCCTGCCCACACCTCCTCCTCTCCCCCTCACTCACTCTGCTCCAGCTACACAGGCCTCCTCTCTGTACCTCCAACATGCCAGGCATGGTCCTACTCAGGACCTTTGCATGCACCGTTCACTTCACCTAGAATGCCTTCCCCCAGATCTCCCCACGGCTCCTCCCTCACCTCCTTCAGATCTGTTTCTCCGCCCAGGTTGTTCTCACCTAGGCTCCTCCTACCAAATTCAGTTCTCATCTCAAGGGCCACCTCCTCAGAGAAGCCTCCCAGAGCCCCTAGCCCAGGTCATGTCTCCCTGCCAATGCTCTCAGAGGTCTACATGGTACTTTTTACTCAGGTTTTGTGATGATTCCATTGTTGTCTATCTCCCCTGAGCACCCTGGGCCTCCTTTAGAGCAGGGACAGTCCTGTGTATATACAGTGGGCATTCAATAAATGCCGATGATTGAGCCATAGCCCGGACAGGCTGCAGAGCTGCTTCAGGACATTCTTGGGTTCTGGTCTGACCTGTTAGGCCACATATGACCTCAGCCTCTTGTAGCACAGCAAAGCAGCCTCCACAGGGGAAATCCCAAGCCCGGGAGTAAAGACCCCCGCTCCCACCCCTCCTGGCAGCTGACACTCTGGAGAACCTCAGCCCAGCCTCTGCCCTCTCTGGGACTGTTTCCCCACAGATGCTCAAAAGGGGTCAAGCAGTTTCATCCCGCAGGTACTTCCAGGACCTCGCCCTTCCCTGCCTCCTTCCCCCATCCCGCATGCCACACCTGCACTGCCCTTTCCTGGTTGAAGTGGCACTGCAGTTTCAGGTGGGAAGCTAGTCCCCGTCACTTCTTCATGCACTTAGTGTATAGTAGGGGCTTGAAACAGTTTTGTTGAGTGAATGACTGAATGAGTGGAAAAATGAAGGCATGGATGAAGTGGATTGATGGAAAACAGGGGGGTGGGGGGTTCAATGCCAGCGCCCTTCTCCAATACCTGGGATTTGAGCACAGGGTCATCTGATGGGTGCCAGGGAGCCATTGAGTGCTCTTGAGCAGGACACAAAAATGTGAGATCAGAGTGATGGGTGGCTGGAGGAAGATCATGTGTCCTGAGGTTGTCCTCTTTTCAAGAGAGGTTTAGAGTGGGGTTTCTCTACTCCAGTGCTATTGACATTTGGGTTCAGTTCATTCTCTGTGGGGGCCATCCTTGGAACTGCGGGGTGTGGAGCAGCATCTCTGGCCTCCACCCACTTGATTTCAGGAACTCCCCCAATTGTGACAACCACAGATATCCCTAGACATTGTCCAGTGTCCCCTGGAGGCAGAATCACCCTACAGTGAGAAGCACTGATAGTGAGGGTGTGGGGTCAAACAGCCACAACCAGCTCTTGCTGGTCAGGCTGCCACTTGACCCATCTGGCCTCAGTTTTCTCAGCAGCAAAATGGGCACATGAATATCATATGTAACAGTGGCTGGAGTAAAGCAAGCACTTAATAAATGTGAGCCAACAGTCTCATTTCCATGGATTCAATCCATTCATTCTATAGATAATGGCACCGAGATCAGGCGGCACTGAGTGCAGGAGTTCAGGGTGTTCCCCCTACAGCTTCAGTCACCTCCAGGCCAAGTCTGTGTCCCGATCAGTAAGTCCTCCCAAGTAATTTCAGTCACAAACCCTTCTGTGTATGTGCTGGTGGGTAACTTATTTATGATTTTCCTATGACTCATTAAAACAAATACACAGCTATTTTAAAAATGTTTGACTTTGTTCTACCTCAAATCATTTTCTGTTTCTCTGCCCTGTGTGCCAGTCTCTGAAAGTGACATTGAGAAAGGCTGGGCTTTCCTCTCCAGCCTTGAGATACCACGTAGGTCTTCTTCAGAAGGGACTTCTGCAAAGGTTTATTGCTTTGATGGCATATGGGATTCTTGAGGGGCCGATTCTGGCTGACTGGGGTCTCCAGACTAGTGTTTTGGTGGAGAACTGAAGTTGGGAGGTGTGAGAAGTCAGGTTGGAAGCCTCAAAGATTTTAATTGTCTGTCTTTTTCACTTGACAAACTCTTATCCAACATTCAAAACCCCAGCTGCAATGCCCCTCTTCCAGGAAATCTTCCTTGATCTCCCAATTTCTTCTCTGCCTCCCCCCTTCCCACAGTCTAGCATTTCTTTCTGCACGGTCCTGACTGGATGAGCCTGGGAGAGGAGCCCATACCTAGATCTGCCCTTTCAACCTTGGGATGAGGTGGGGTTCAGGATGAGCTGAGCCTCTCAGGGCCTCAGGAAGTTTTTTTTGTTTTTTTGTTTTTTTTTTTAGCAGAAAGGAATGTGGGTGGAGCCACTGCCAGCTCCACCCTTTCAGGTGACTTCCTCCCTCACTCTCCCTGGGTAGAGGGTTTCTGGCCTTGAGGAGGTCCTTCCTAGACCTTACCTTAGGGACCTGGGCCCCTGAGGGTGCGACAAGGTTAGGAGAGAAGGAGGAAGTCCGACCTTTACTCCCAGGAGCCTGAGGAATTTCCTCCCGCCCCGCCTTCCTCTACTAGGTACCCAGCCCAGTGGGGGCAGCCGTGCATCTTCAGAAAGTCCATGCTGATGGCCTCTCTGGGCCTCAGTTTCCCCTCTGTGAAATGGAGTAAGCCTCACGGAGATGGGGTGACTCGAAAAGGACCAGCTCTATGCTTCGGAGGTCTCTAGTTCTTAACCAGCTTCGGATCTATTAGGCCTCCCAACTGAACCTCAATAAGTGTCCCTTTCTCTGATAGAACACCTACGGAATCTCAGCACCGTTCCGAAAGCGGCCACTATTCTCGCCGGGTCTTCCCTGCAGCCGTGCCTGGCCAGTCTCCGGCGTCGACCGCTTGCTAGTGCTCGGCTAGATGGAAAACCCGTTCCGGCGTTATCACCCAGGGCCTGGATCCTGTGAAATAGCGGCAGGGGTGTGGGCGGGGGAGGGGGTCGGGGTGAAGGCGGCCTCAGAAGCGTCCAGGAGGCGTGTCGGGGCGGGGGCGGGGCAGGTAGGGGACGCGGAGCAGGAAGGCCGGCAGGTGCAGCCGGAGCGGCGGAGCGCGCGGGAGGAGGGAGAGTGCGGGACACCTACTCCACTGTGACCCTCCCAGCCTCCTCCCTCACCCCAGGGTGGGGACGGATTGATGTTTCCAGGCTCCCCCGGGACAAGGGCGCGGGAGAGCCCCGGAGTGGACCATGGCGGTGAGATTCCAGGCGAGTAGCCTGCCGAGAGCGGGAGGGGGAGGGAATCGAGTTGAGGTAGGGCTGGGACTTGGACCCGGGACCCCTGATCACCCTCTGCCTGTGTAACAAATGGGGAAACTGAGGCCCAGAGGCATCCGTTGGCTAGCCCGAGGCTGCACAGCGAGGCACGTCCGCGCCCCTCGACCCCAAAAGCTGCCTTCATTACCCAGTAGACCTGGGTTCAAATCACGACTTTTCTATGTAACTTTGGGTCAGTGACCGACCTGTTCTCCATACCTCATCTATGGAAGGGGTGATCGTCATTTTAAAGAAAGGTGGAAAGGTTTCTAAGAGGAAAATGTGTTTTAAACTCCTGGCATGTAGTAGGTGTTCAGTAAAAAAGTTTACTGCATTCATGGTAGAACTGTTGGCAGTGACTTCACATGTGGGCTTGGTGGGTTCGATGAATGCTGCAAGGCTGCTGGACAGGGAACCACCATTTGTTGCGTGCCTGCTGTACCCAGAGCCGTTGACTTGCATGACCCTGCAGAGACAGAGGTCGGGGATTGAGAGCCCCTTTACACTGGGGTAAATTGGCTGGGCTGGGGGAGGGGATCCCCATGTCTTTCTGGGGGAACTTCGCCTTCCAGGAGCTTGGAGCTTGAATTAACTCCCACAAGGTGTTAGGTTTTGGATTGGCCTGGAGGCCTAAGCTGAGGCTGTAGGGGATACAAGGCTTTGGGGCCACACTGCCAGGGGCTTTGGGGCTGGGCAGTGCTGGTTCCCCACACCTCCATGCAGCCGGCGGTGCTGGTTCCCCACACCTCCATGCAGCCGGCGGCGGCGGCGGCGGCGGCGGCCTGAGTCCCCTCACCCACTTGCGTATGCCCCCCAGCCACCACTCTGCCCCATCCTCCACCCCCCTGCACCACCGCCCTACTATTGTTCCTGGAGGTGGGGACTGAGAGGGAGAGAGGACCTCAGCCTGGGAGCCACTTGCCTGGGGCTGTTTGACTTGATAGGACCTGTCCCTCAGGTTGTCTCCCCTCTCAGGTATTTGCAGTGTTTGTGTCCAGCGCAGCCTGTGGGGGGAGGGGCAGAGAGGTGGGGGGGACAAGATGGGAAGAAGGCCCAGGCCCCACCCTCTCCTGAGCTGGGGCACTGAGGACTTATTTCCTGGAGGAAGGGGCAGTGATGCGGGGATGTGAAGGATGAGTAGGAGTTTGCCAGGGAGTCCAGCACGTGGAAAGACCTGGAAAGGAGGGCATGGGAGATGCTGATGGCCATCGCCATAGGACCCAGAGAGACAACAGGAGAGGAAAGACCAGAAACTCCCAAACTGATGATCAAATAGGATAATTTCAGATGTTTTTGGATGCTGTGAATCAAACATAATAAAAATAAGGAGGAGTGATAGGGTGCCAGGGAAGATTTGCCAGAGCCCGCTTTGATGCGAGACCCAAGTGGCAGAGCGTATGCCAGTCCTGAGAGGGTGTCCCAGGCATAGGTGACAGGCAGGGCAGAGGTGTGGAGGTGAACCAAGCTGTGGCGGACTGAGGGGTTAGGCTCGACCCCCCGGAGGCCTCCAGTATCCCTGGAGGAGCCTCCTGAACCTGCCCGCCTCCAGGGGCTCTGGTTCCCTGGGGGCTGTTTCTTAAAATAAGGCCAAGAAATACAAATTCTGGGGGGAATTTAATGACACAAAGTATAAAATCAAAGCAAGTAAAAAGGTTCTCTGTTTTGAAAAATAAGTTCAGAAGAAAAAAATCTAAGAATGCTGTGGCCGGGTAGTTAAGAGCCAGGGTGTGGGCAGGCTGCCCAGGGTCACTGGTAGAAGGTTACTGAACCTCTCCGGGCCTGTCTTTCCCCCCCTGCAAGGTAAGAAGTGCAGCAGTACCGCTTCCTAAGGTTATTCATGATGAAATGGGTGGGTATGTGGACCGCGCTCGGTGGCAGCCATTACTGGATAGTGTTGCTTATTAAAATGATGCAGAGAGGCCATAGTATTACTCCTCGCAATAACTGCCATCTCCCGAGGCTCTCGGCTCCCTCTGACTCCGGGCTCCCCTCCTGCACCTCAGCCCTGAGTGATGGTGGCAGGGGCCCGGGTACCCATTTTGCAGATAAGGAAGGTGAAGCTGGGAGAGGCAGCACCACAGCCAGCAAAGGGCAGATAAGGGATGTGAGCTTTGGCTGTGACTACTGACCTGGTACTGCAGGCCAAGGGTGAGGCCCTGTCCTCATCTCGGTTTCTGTCTCCTCCGGCCCATTTCCCACTCTTGAGAGCCAGGAAGGCTGCTTTCCTGGGAACCTATAAGAAAAGTGGCTGGAGTGCACTCATGGGGGGATCAAGACCTGTGCTGTGTCAAACTGGGGAGTAATTTTTACAAGTAATTTTGCCCAGGGAGCAGGGCAGCCTGGCAGAAGGTAAGGGATGGGTGGGGGCTGGCTTCTCGCCAAGCTCCATGACCCCCTTCTCCCAGGGTCCCCTGGCCTGGGAACTTGCACTCCGAGAGCCCCACTGTCCATCAGCTCTGTTGTTTTGGCAGGTGACATCACCTCTATGTGCCTCAGTTTCCCCATCTGTGACATAGGATAAAAGCATTTCCCCTTCAATGGGTGGGTTAAATGAGATAATACGTGTAAACTGCTTGGCACAAAGGGAACACTTCATTCATTCAGTGAATGCTTAGCGAATCTCTGCTGTGATCTAGGCACTCAGGACTCCATCGTGAGCAAGACAGAAATCTCTGTCCTTGGAGCCAGTATTCTAGAGGGGGAGATGGACAGTGAACAGATAAAAATAAATCTGGGGTCGGTCAAGGGGTCACGAGGTCTATGACACAGAACAATGTATCCGAGAAAGGCACAGAAGGTAGTCTGCTGTAAGCAGGGGGTCACAGTTCCGCACAGGTGGTTGGGAGGTCTCCCGAAGGAGGCAACATTGAGCTGAGACCTGAAGGAGCTGAGGGAGGGAGTCAGGTGGAGAGCTGTAGGAAGAGAGTTCCAGGTGGAAGGAACAGCCTGTGCAAAGCCCGGGGGCAGGGGCGTGCCTGGCGTGCAGGAGCAACAGCGAGGAGGAGGCCAGCCAGCCGGCTGTGTGGCTGAAGCAGAGTGAGCCCCTTTGTCTGACGGTCTTGTTAGATTCCCCTTGGGGCGGAGCCAAACCTTCTAGAGGGAAAGAGACCAAGAGTTTACCTTTTTTTGCTTTCAATACAATTTGGTTCACTTAACCTGGGGTTTCTCGGTTTTGGCACTATCAGCATTTGGGTCTGGACCATTCTCTACGGCGGGGCTGCCCTGCGAACTCTGGGGGTGTTGAGTAGCATCCTTGGCCTCCATGCACTTGATGCCAGGGGCATCCCCAGTTGTGACAACCACTGATGTCTCCAGACATCGCCAAATGTCCTTTGTAGAAAAGAATTATTTCTAGTTGAGAACCACTGACTTAAATCCATTTTGCAAATGGAAAAACTGAGTTCTCAAGAGACATAGCAACTTTTCCACAGGCTTAAACCATGGGGATATCAGGTCGGGACTCCCCACTGAAGGCTGGAGACCCCCAAATGCTCCAATGAATGTGCCATGACCTCACGCCCACTGCCCTTGTCCCCCTCCCTCCAGGTGTCGGACATGGAGGAGCTGACCATCTGGGAACAGCACACGGCCACGATCTGCAAGGTGAGGCCCCCTCTCCCTGAGAGGCTGCTGATGGGAATGGCAGTTGGTCCCCATTGGAGGACTTTTGTCCTGGAGGGAAGCAAAAGCTCCTTCTGTCTCTGACTCCCCTTCAGGACCCCCGCCGGGGCTTCGGCCTTGCAATCTCTGGAGGCCATGACCGGCCCAGTGGATCCGTGTTTGTGTCCGATGTGGTGCCCGGAGGGCCGGCTGAGGGCAGGCTGCAGTGAGTATCACGCAGCCTGGGTTTGGGCACATTGAGAGGCGGGACGGGCACTGGCCAAAGCGACGGGGCTTGGAAGTGCCTGGTGCCTCCCAGCTCTGCCAGCACAGGGCTTGGAGCTGGCAGCGGGATAGAGCCACTGATTTGGGCCTCCAACACCGTTCCTGGGCCAGAGTGGCCACAGGGGGCTCCTGGACCAAAAAGTCCTGGAAACCATTTTTTTAATTTTTAAATTACAGTTGACATTCAATATTATGTTAGTTTCAGGTAAATAGCATAGTGGTTAGACAGTTACATCTCTTACGAAGTGATTCCCCCAATAAGTCCAGTACCCACCTGACACCACCTGTAGTTATTCAATACTATCGATTGTCATCCCTGGGCTGTACTTTCCGTCCCTGTGACCTGGAAACCTCTCTTTGGCCAGAAGGGAGGAGAACCAGTGTTCTGAGCCCGTGGGGGCTGGAGGCTCTGGGAGGTATTTGGGGGAAATTGTTCTGGGCCCCGAGTGGCTGACAGGTGATATGGCTCAGCCCAGAATCACGGACCGACTTGGGAGAAAGAAGACTATGAAGCATAGATGGGGAGAAAGAAAAGTAAGGGGGTGACAGAGATGCCAGTTGTAAACCCAACTTCCCTTCTATGGTTGCGTTGCTGTGATTATAGTGGGTTCTGTGAGCAGCGGCCCTATTTTACAGATGAGGAAACAAACCCAGAGGGATAAATGTCTTTGTGAGCCTAGGGACACCAGGGTATCATACCAGGCAGTGCCTTCCCCGAAGGTGGGAGCTGGGAGGTTCTAGGGGCCCTGCGGGCAGGCCTGGGGAAGGGGTTCCTGTGTGAGTCCTCTTCCCAGAGACCCGGCCTCTTCCCCCAGGGTGGGGGACCAGATTGTCATGGTGAACGGTGTGTCCATGGAGAGCGTCAACTCTGCCTTTGCCATTCAGATCCTGAAGACCTGCACCAAGATGGCCAACATTGTGAGTGGGGCCGGGTGGGAGGGCAGCCCAGGTTGAGGGCTTTGTGTTCCTGGCTGAGCCCTGCGGCCATGGGTGGTGTGAATGTGAGCACGTGGGGTCTTGTTCCCATTTCACAGCTTGGATGTTGAGCCCAGAGTGGCTGGGGTCCCCCGGGCCACCCAGTGGACGGGACAGAACAGTGAGCTGGTTACCTCTGCAACTCCCCTAACAGACCGTGAAGCGTCCCCGGAAGATCCAGCTGCCCGCCACCAAGGCCAGCCCCTATGGCCCAGGACAGCAGGACTCAGATGAGGATGGGCCCTGGCAGCACGAGGAGGCTGACCACGGCCGGGGCTATGAGGGCGACACATCCAGCGGCTCTGGCTGCTCCTTGGGCCGGCGCTCCCACCGGCCCAGGGCAGGCTGCCGGAGCCGGGCTGGCAACCACGCGAGCAGGAGCCTGGACGGGGGCTCTGAGGTCAACGGGCTGGCCCTGGTGTCCGGCTTCAAGCGGCTGCCACGGCAGGATGTGCAGATGAAGCCAGTGAAGTCGGTGCTGGTGCGGAGGAGAGAGAGTGAAGGTGAGCCTGCGGGTGTGCTGGTGGTGGTGGGGCTTGGCATCCCCACAAGGGGGCAGTCCTTTACTGGGTGCGGTCGACCAGATGACGTCCCCAAAGACATCCCCCATCCTGGTCCCAGGACCTGTGAACATGTCAGCTCATGTGGCACAGGGACTTGGTAGATGGATAAGTCAAGGCCCCTGAGATGGTGGTGACTCTGGATGACCCAGGGACCCAGTGTCCTCACAGGGTCCTCACAAGAGGGAGGCGGGAGGGTCAGAGTCGGAGCTGGAAGAGGCTGCACTGCTGGCTGCGAAGACGGAGGAAGGGCCGCGAGCCAGGGGTGCGGCGCCTCTAGAAGCTGGAAAAGCGGAGACGATTCTCCATGCGATGACAGCAGACTCCTTGCAGTGATACTTGTGACCCATCAAGTTGTCAGTATCAGAACAGCACCCATGTGACTGGGAGGGAGTCGAGCCTGACCCTTCCCTGTGGGACAGTGGACCAGATAGTGGGAAGGCCAAGGGGTGGGGGTCGGGAGCAAGCGAGAAAGGCCGAGGGCTCAGACTCCAGGCCTTGCCTCCCTTTCGCTCCTCTCCCCACAGAGTTTGGGGTCAAACTGGGCAGCCAGATCTTCATCAAGCACATCACGGATTCGGGCCTGGCTGCCCAGAACAGTGGGCTACAGGAAGGAGACCTCATCCTACAGGCGAGTCCAGGCTTCCTGTCGGGGGTGGGACAGGAAGACTGAGGCCAGGGCTAATGAGTGCCACTGAGTCATAGATCAAAGTGAGCCGAGCTGGCCCTGAGCCGTTTGCCTTCCGCATTGTTGCCGGTTTCCCAGAAGGTTGGAGGTGGCTTTCCCCTCTTCTCCCTCATCCCCTCCTCTGCTGCTAATCCACTGCAAATGTCAGTTTCTAGTACCCCCTTTGGGCTGTCTGTTTCTAGTATCAGAGTCAGCTGGCTTCAGGTCTTGTTCGCAGACCTGTCCTAGATGGATGGTGCTGACGGGAAATGAGGTGTGGAGGAGCAGCTCTGCCTTAAGAGCTGGTTTCTTTCTAGATTCCGCTCCTGAGAATTTGTTTGTAGTGATGCCTAGTGTTTGACTCCCAGACTCTTTCCAGTTGATTACTTCTAGAACCTCCTCAGAATAATCTATTTCTAGTGACCATGAGGACTTGTCTGTTTCTAGTGGTTTGGGGCCAACACTAGAAACAGCTTGGTGGGGGACTAGATCTCACAGTCCCCAGGGTTACTGAGAACAGAGAAGCCTGAGGGAGAATGTTAGAAAGGGTTCCTGGTGTGAGTGGAAATGATGTACGTCCTTCCTAGAAATTCAGTTTCTAATCTGCCTTTTGATGCTTTTTCCCAGTATCTCCTAGTTCTGGTATATTTAAGTATCCTTTCCCTCTCTTTTAATTAGACTCATTTCTAATATTTGTTCTTAATATCTCATGAGAAATTTCCCCTCCTAGGGAGATGAGAGAGTCAATTTGTCTCTAATTTCCCCTAGTGTTCCCCTCCTTAGAAAATTGACTGTTTCTAGAATCCTTGTGAAAATTAGTTCTTGGTGTAGTTTCCTCTCATAGCAGGAATCCAATTCTATCACTTTCTTTTGAGATGTCTGTTTTTAGTAACCCCAGGGGATTGCGTGTTTCTAGTCCCCCCACCCATTGATCTGTTTCTAGTATTCCCCGGTCTTTCATTAACTCACGTCCTCTCTTCCTTTGTTTCCTTTGTAGATCAATGGGGTGTCCAGCGAGAATCTGTCGCTGAGTGACACACGGCGACTGATTGAGAAGTCGGAAGGGAAGCTGACTCTCTTGGTGCTCAGGGACCGAGGACAGTTTTTGGTGAACATCCCACCAGCTGTCAGTGACAGTGACAGCTCCCTCCTGGAGGGTGAGGGGCCAGGAGGCAGGCCCTGGGGAAGGAGTTGAATAAAGGGCAGGGGAGGCAGGAGTACTAGGCAGGGCCAAGCCAGAGTCGGTGACCCTGGCCCCAGAAGGCTCAGAGAGGGACAGAAACTTGCTGAAGACCATACAGCAAATCAGGTTTGGAGTTACCTAGCTGAGCCTGACTCTGGTCTAGGTACCTTTGCTTAGAGGGGCCTTGATGTTCCCCTCTGTGAAATGGGTCCAGTCTGGAAGACATGACTGTGGCTGATGGGACACCCTCTCCCCTGCAGACATCTCAGACCTCGGCTCAGAACTATCTCAGGCGCCACCATCCCATGTCCCACCACCACCCCAGCACAGGCAGCGGAGTCCCGATGCCAGCCGAACTGACTCCCCTGTGTACGTATCACCAGTATGGATAAGCAAGAGGGGAACATGGGTGTATCTTTTCCAACTGGGCGGTAACCTTGAGGGTGCAGTCCAGGTGGCCTGCCTGGAAGAGGCTTCCCCATCCATATACAGTCTTTCTTGCCCACAGCATGTGGCTTTTGGTTCTTGGGTACTGGGAGGACCAGATATGGATTGACAAAGCAGAAAGAACTGAATTTTGTAATGCATCCCAGAAGACTATAAAATACATAAGCCCTTTGACCCAGCAAAGCCCTTTTGGGGATCTCTTGGGGGCAAAATAAGCACGGATGTTTGTGGGGACCAGAGACTGCTGGTTCATTATGGTGACGTTTTATAAAAGGGGAACATTGGAATTACTTTGTATTAGTCTCCTGTGGCTGTTGTAACAAAGTACCACAAATTGGGTGGCTTAGGACAATAGAAATTGTCTCGGTTTTGGAGGTCAGAGTCCCAAATCAGGCTGTTGGCGGGGCTGTGCTCCCTCTGAAGCCTCCAGGGCAGAATCAGCTCTAGGCCCCTCTCCCAGCTTCCTGGGCCCTGCACAGCCGTCTCCTTCTGAGCGTCCTCTCACCGTCTTCCCTCTGAGTGTGTCTGTCTGTCTGTGCAAATTTTCCTGTTCTCTAAGGATACCAGTCATGTTGGGTTAGGGGCCCACCCTGCTCCAGCACGACCCCTTCTTTACTAATTACATCTACAACAGTCTTGTTTCCAGACACCATCACTTTTTGGGATACTGGGGGTTAGGACTTCAGCAGATGAATTTTAAGGGGACACAATTCAATGCCTAAAAAACGTAAGCACTCAATGGTTGGGTTTTACTTAGGTAATGGGCACGTCACTTAGGCTTTCAGCATCCCGAGAAGTGGAGTTTGTGTCTGTTATCCATGTAAATGACCCCCAAACCCAGTGGCTTGAAACAATGGTAAATATTTGGTAACGCCCATCATTTCTGAAACTCAGGAGTTGGCGGCAGCTTAGCTGAGTGGCTCTGATTTGCAGTCTCATGAGGTCACAGTGGAGAAGTCGTCTAGGGCTGTAGGCTTTGGAGGCGGATGACCCACCTCCACGCTCACTGCCACGGCTGTTGACAGGAGGTCTCAGATCCTCACCAGGTGGACCCGTCCTTCCGGTTCCCTGAAACCAGCAGTGAGAGAGCAAAGGTGAACCTGATCTCAGAGGTGTCGCTCCTTCACTGCCGCTGCACTCTGTCCATCCCACAGGCCACCCTCGGCTCACCGTGGAAGGGGCACCGCCGCAGGCTGCCCCCACCAGGAGCTGGGGGTCTCTGAGGCCAGAGGGGGGCTCACCCCAAGGCCCCAACTCTTACTCCATTGTTGCCTCTTTAGGGCACTAATTAATGCTGACCAAAGGAGGTGATGCACGTGCATGTGTGTGCTTAGCCCATAGTGAATGCTCACCGTGTGAGTGTCTCTCCCATTCTTTTTTTAAAAGATTTTATTTATTCTTTTTTCAGAGGGGAAGGAAGGGAGAAAGAGAGGGAGAGAAACATCAGTGTGTGGAGGAAACAGCAATCGGTTGTCTCTTGTACACACCCTGACCGCGGAATGAACCCGCAACCCAGGCATGTGCCCTGGGAATCGAACCGGCAGCCTTTTGCTTTGTGGTTCCGTGCCCCAACAACTGAGCCACAGCGGTCAGGGCTCTTGTGTTCCTTATAAGGGCACTAATCCCAGCATGGGGCCCCACCCTCATGACCTCATCTAAGCCTATTCGCCTCCCAAAGGCCCCACCTCCTAACTCGATCCCGTTGGGGGTTAGGGCTTCAACATACCAATTCGCTGGTGACACAAACATTTAGTTCATAGCAACCGCTAGGACTTGTCACTAATATTCAAACAGTAAAATGACTATTTGCCCCAAGCTCATTTCATCTCAATCCATCCCTGACTGAAGCCTTGACTCAGCTCAGCCGCCCCCAGGGCTCAGAGGCGGAGAGCAACGGGCTTGCTGTCCCATGGCTACAGAAGGGCAGAACCAAGACTTGGATCTGAGCCCAGATAAATGAAAAGTCTAAAAGTCACCCCACTTCAAATCTGTCCCCCACCAGGGAGAGCCCCCAGCTTCGGCAGGAAAGTTCCATGGATTCCAGAACCATCTCGGAACCAGGTGAACAGAGGGCGGGTGGGTGGTGACTCCGACTGTTCTAATCCCAGCCCGTGCGGCTGTGCCAGGCAGAGGGGGAGAGGTTGGCGCGGGCGCAGGAGGTCAGAGACAGTTCCCTGGGAAGGACTAGGGGCTGGGCAATGGCATTCCACAGGGTAGGGACAGCAAAGGTTCGGTGGCTGGACTGGCCGGTGTGCTTCACGAACAGACCAGCCGCTCCCTTTCAGACCCCCGCAGGCAAAGCGGCTATGACATCTACAGGGTGCCCAGCAGTCCGAGCCTGGAGGACCGTGGGTATGTGCCCCAGGGAGAAGGCCCACCGGCTTGAAACTCCCGCATGTCTCCGGGCTGTCTTCCCAGTTGCCATACTCCCGCCTTCCCACGCCAGTGTGTTGATGGGACCATGACAGGCCCCGTGCAGCTCTTTGGGGAACCAAGCCCCAGAGTGGGTGGGGCTCACCTCTCTGCCCTCACTGGACTGACCTGCCTCTGCCTCCCCTCAGGTACAGCCCTGACTCACGGGTGGTCCGCTTCCGCAAGGGCGCCACCATTGGGCTGCGGCTGGTGGGAGGCAACGATGTGGGCATCTTCGTGTCGGGGGTGCAGGAGGGCAGCCCGGCGGGGGAACAGGGCATCCAGGAGGGAGATCAGATTCTGCAGGTAACCTGGAGGCGGCTGGCAGTGGGTGTGTTGGCATGCTGGGTGGCACTCCTGGGTCTGTTACAGCCTGTGTCCTCCCCCCGCGTCTGCTGAGAGCAGGTGTGACCCACTGTCCATGTCTGTTTGCTGTTGTCCCTGTTGTGACCCTGAAGGCTGGTGTCTGTGACCTGCTGTCTGTGTCTATATATCGTTGTCCCTGTCTTGACCCCGTGACTAAGTCTTGACTTGTTGGAGTGTCACACGGTGTCATATATTGTCACCACTGTGACCCCCATTCCCATGCCTTGATGATGACCAACCACCATGCCTCGGTTATCCGTGTGCTGACGGCAGGTCCTGTGCCCGGGTTCTGGGTCAGGATCTTCACGGACCTGTGATGTTCGTGTTGCCACAGGCTGATGCCCCTGTCAGCTGGCCCCGGTCGCCAGGACCCTTGAAAGCAGATCTGGCAGCAGTTGTGGGTGGCCTTTGTCCAGAGGGAGAGCTGGGATCTTGTGGCCAGAGCTTCACCCATACCTCCCCCTTCCCTGGCAGGTGAATGATATGCCCTTCCAGAACCTGACTCGGGAGGAGGCTGTGCAGGTCCTGCTGGGGCTGCCACTGGGCGAGGAGGTGGAGCTGGTGATGCAGCGGAAGCAGGACAGTGAGTTGGGGTGGGAAGAGGGGGGCTGCGCCTGGCCCAGCAGCGACGCCCACTCCCTGGGGACAGGTAAGTTTGAGGTGGCAGCTTTGCTGGCTCAGAGCCTCTCCCTGCCTGTAGTCTTCCAGAAAATGGTGCAGTCCCGTGTGGGCGACTCCTTCTACATCCGCACACACTTTGAACTGGAGCCCAGCCCACCTTATGGCCTGGGCTTCACCCGGGGCGACGTCTTCCACGTGCTGGACACGCTGTATTCAGGCCCTGGGCAGAGCCACTCCCGTGGGGGCCACTGGCTGGTGGTACGCATGGGTCGTGACCTCCGGGAGCAGGAGCGCGGCATCATTCCCAACCAGAAAAGGTGGGGACCACTCCCCACCCTCAGCAGGGCTGCCCTCGCCCCGGCCTCAGTTTCCCCATGATGTCACTTCTTAGCGATGTTGATGGTTCAGCCTGGGGAAATGTGCAGAGACTCAGGAGGTGCAGCTGCACCCGTAAGGGTTTCCCGGGGCTGCTGGAGTAAATCACTCCCAACTTAGCAGATTCAGTCCACACAATCCTGCAGGTCAGAAGTCCAAAAGGAACATTTTAGGGCTACAATACAGGGCTGGTCCTCCAGATGCTCTAGGGGAAAACATTTTCAGCCTTTTTGAGCTTCTAGAGGCACCGCACCCCTGGCTCATGGCCCCTTCCTCCATCGTCACAGCCAGCAGTGCTGCTTCTTCCAGCTCCGACTCTGACCCTCCTGCCTCCTCTTATGGGGCCCCTGTCATGACACTAGGTTCCCTGGGCGATCTCGGGACATCCCCATCTGCAGAGTCCCTTTACCATGGGAGGTGACAAGTACCCAGGCCCTGAGACGAGGACGTGGTCATCTTTGGGGCTGTTACTGCGCTGACCTCAGGCCCACTAACCTCCCTTCCTCCCAGGGCAGAGCAGCTGGCCAGTCTGGAGGCCGCCCAGCGGGCTGTGGGGCCTGGGCCTGCTGCCTCCGTGGGCTCCGGTCGGCGGGCGGAGTTCTGGCGCCTGCGGGGTTTTCGTCGCGGTGCCAAGAAGACCACCCACCGGAGCCGAGAGGACCTGTCGGATCTGACCAGGCAGGGTCACTACCCGCCATACGAGCGCGTGGTGCTGCGAGAAGGTGGGGCCCGGCTGTGGGGCGCAGAACCTCACAGAAGAGTTGGGACAGTCCGGGGCAGCCTTCAGGAGCCACAGGCTTCTCTCTCTCCTTCCTCCCAAAATATTTACTTTTGGTTATTTTAGGGCACAGAGGGGACAGGAAAGGGCTGCATTCCTTAAAAAATAATTCCTAGCCCTGGCTGGTGTGGCTTAGTTGGTTGGTGCGTGGTCTGGTAACCGAAAGGCTGCGGTCTCGATTTCCGGTCCTGGCGTGTTTCATCCTCAGCAGGTATGGGGGGCAACCAATCGATGTTTCTCTCTCTCCCTTCCTCGCTCTGTAAAAGCAATGAAAAAAGTGTCCTTGGGTAGGATTAAAAAAAGATTAATTCCTATAGCCAATAGAAATATGTGAGCCACCTGTAAAATCTATAAAAAGAAATGGTTGAAAATAATTTCAATAATATATTTTTAATTTTTTACTTAATCCTCACCCACGAATAGGTTTATTGATTTTATAGAGGCTCAGTGGGGAGAGAGAGAAAGAGAGGTCAATTGGCTGTTCCCGCACACACTCCGACCAGGGATAGAACCTGCAGCCTAGGCACGTGCCCCGACCGGATCAGACCTGCAGCCTTTTTGGTATACAGGACACCACTTCAACTGAGCCACCTGGCCAGGGCAATGATTTATTTTTTAATATGCTGTATCCAAAGTACTATTTCAAGAGATAATTCATATAAAATTATTACTGAATTTTTTCTTTCCTTTTTTTTTTTAAGATTTTATTTATTTATTTTTAGAGAGAGGAGAAGGGAGGGAGAAAGAGCAATGTATGGTTGCCTCTCACATGGCCCTCACTGGAGACCTGCCCCGCAACCCAGGCATGTGCCCCGACTGGGAATCAAACCGGGACCCTCTGGTTCCCAGCCCGCACTCAATCCACTGAGCTACACCAGCCGGGCTATTACTGAGTTTTTTCACAACTATTTTTTTGCACTAAGTCTTAGCGATCTGGCGTATGTTTTGACTTAGCACATTTTGGGTTAGACAAGCCCCATTTCAAATGTTCAACAGCCACACATAGCCAGTGGCTGCTGCACTAGACAGCACAGCAAGGGGGGTTATTCATTTAGTGGGTACTGCCAATTTAAAGGTGTCAGTTTGAGGTAAACCACGCCCTAAAAATATATGCCTACTGTGAACAGATATTCAGACCAAAATGTGTCCACACACATTCACAGCAGAACTATTCCTAACAGCCAAAAGGTGGAAATAACCCAAGTGTCCATCGGCTAGCAACAGATAAACACAGTGCGGTCCACCCACACACTGGAACATCACTCAGCCATGAAAAGGAGCGAAGCGCCGACACTCGCTACGATGTGGATGGACCTTGAAAACATGAGGCTCAGGGAGAGAAGCCAGACAGAAAGGCCTCGTAGTGTTTCCATTTACGTGAAGTGTCCAGATGAGGGAGATCCACAGAGGCAAAAAGTGGGGGAAGGGCATGGGGAGTGATTGCTCAGGGAAACAGGGTTTTTTGCTGGGGGGGGATGAGAATGTTCTGGAACTAGATGGCAGTGCTGGTTGTATCAAACAACATACACAAGGTCCCCCAAGGAGAGCAAAAATTAACAACTACAGAAATAAGTTAGAATTGGGGTCAACAAATTACATCTCCCAGGCCAAACCTGGCTCACTAGCTATTTTTATACAGCCTACTAACTAAGAATGGTATTTACATATTTTATTAAAGATTCTTTTTTTTTTTTTTTTTTAAGAGACAGGGGAAGGGAGGGAGCAAGACAGGGAAAGAAACACTGATGTGTGAAAGAGACATCGATCAGCTGCCTCTTGCACATCCCCAGTTGGGGACCTCGCCTGCAACCCAGGCGGGTGGCCTGACCAGAATTGAACCAATGACCTTTCGGTTTGCAGGTCACCACTCAATCCACTGAGCCACACCAGCCAGGGCGGTATTTGCATATTTTAAATGGTTGAAAAGATGTTAAAAATTTTTTTGACACATGGAAAGAACTGAAAGCTGCAACTTGAAAGTTCACAGCACTGTTATGCACAAAAGCAAAGAGGCAGAAACAGCCAAGTGTCCATGAATGGATGAAGGGATAAACACAATGTGAGCCACCCAGACAATGAAATGTTATTCAGCCTTAAAAAGGAAGAAAATTCTGCCCCACGCTACAACATAGATGAAACTTGAGGATATTGCACTCAGTGAAATAAGTCAGACACAGGACAAATACTATGTGATTCCACTCATAGGAGGTCCTCCTACACTGTGAACGTATTAAATGCCACTGAATTATACACTCTGCAATGTACAGGTTAAAACATTAATTTCATGTTATCTATATTTTATCACAATTAAACAAAATAATGCACTGGCACAAAACCAGCACATAGAGACTTTCCCTGCCTGAGAAGGGGGAAGGGGAACAGCCTTAACCAGACTTCAGAAAGGGAAGAGATTAAGCTCTTCCCCAGTCTCAGGGGAGAAGGGATTAAAACCAGGTGCAGCAGCCTTTAGAAATAAATACTGCGGGAGGATGGGAAGAGCTGCGCACCCAGGATAAGAAAAGACTGAGCTGCCTTCAGCTGCTGCGCCAACATCCGGACAAAAAAAACCTTAAAAATCAAAGGCCATCTGCTTAGTTTCTACCCCCAGGCAGTGAAAGTTTAGAAGTATGAATGTATTAAGCTTTTAAGAGAGAGAGAGGCCTAGAAGGAGGAAAGGAGGCGTAGAGAGGGCTGGCTACTCCCTTTCCTCCCATCGAGATGTCTTCTGCACCCGTTTCTACATTGGTGAAAGCATCTCTCAGTCCAGAGGTCTGCAAATTCTTGCTGCAAAGGGCTGGAGAGTAACTATTTTATTAGAGTTCGTGAGCCAGTTTCTGCAGGAAGGCAGCCAGAGATAGTACATAAATAAATGGACAGGACTATGTGCCAATAAAACTTTAAAAAAGCAAGCAGTGGGCCAAATGTAGCCCTAGAGTTGTATTGATAGTTTTGCTGACCACTGAGTTAGCTAGGTTCAACTGTTCTAACAGAGACCCCGAGTGACAGCTGCATTACAAAGTTTCGTTTTCAAGTAATAGTCCCAGTGTAAGCAGTTGAGCGTGGCCTGGCTGCTTCAGTTTCAGGGATCCAGGCTCCTTGTCTTGTTTTTCTGCCCATGTGGTCCAAGATGGTGCACTGGTACCCACATTCTAGACAGCAGGAAAGGGAAAGAAAACAGGGACGGTTCACAACCTTTCCTTGAAGGATATAACCCCAAATTGCACATATTAATTCTGCTTGCACCCCATTGGCCAGAACTTAGTCACATGGCTATCCCTAGCTGCAAGGGAAGCTGGGAGATGTAGTCTTTAGCTGAGAAGCATGGGCCTAGCTATGAAACTATAAGGAACTGGAGAGTGGTCATGCAAGAACCTAGGTAGCAGTCTTTGCCACAAATGGGATCCTGATTCTTGTCATTATTTCTTGGACCCTCAGCCAATTTCAAGCGCCCAGTGGTGATCCTGGGACCTGTGGCAGACATTGCTATGCAGAAGTTGACTGCTGAGATGCCTGACCAGTTTGAAATCGCAGGTGAGAAACCAGGTTCCTTGGCAGTCCTGTTGGTGAACCATCTCATAACCCTTTCCCAGCCCCTGGGGCTGAGGCAGCTTGAGAGGGGCTGCTAATGATGTTGTTTGGGGTAAGAGAACACGAATTGCTAGCACCCATTCTTAATGCCCAGGCCAGACATCCTCAAGCAATCTTGGTCTTATTGGGCTGCATAGAGCTTCTGAGTTTTTCTTAACACAGTTCAGCAGTCAATGCCAAATGAGCCAATGTGCTAGCTGTTCCTTCCTTTGTTCAAGAGATTTGTTTACCGAGCTGTGGACACAGCGTCCAACAACATACACAAGGTCCCCCAAGGAGACCAAAAATTAACAGCTTCAGAAATAAGCTAGAATTGGGGTCAACAAATTACATCTCCCAGGCCAAATCTGGCCCACCAGCTATTTTTATACAGCCTACTAAGAATGGTATTTACATCTCTTACATGGTTGAAAAGAAGTTAAAAAACTTTTTGACACATGGGAAGAACTGAAAGCTGCAACTTGAACATGAAGGCTCACAGCAGCACTATTCACAATAGCCGAGAGGAGGGTACAACCCAGGTGTCCACGGACAGATGAAGGAATAAACACAATGTGGTCCATGCAGACAATGGAATGTTATTCAGCTTTAAAAAGGAAGAAAATTCTGACCCATGCTAAAACACTATGCTTAATGAAACATCAGACACAGGACAAATACCCCGTGATTCCATTCACAGGAAGTCCCTAGAGGAGTCAGATTCACAGAGACAGGAAGTAGATGGTGGGTGCCAAGGGCTGCGGAAGAGGAGGGGGAGTTAGTGTTTAATGGGGGCAGAGTGTCAGTTTGGGAAGATGAGAAAGTTCTGGAGACGGATGGAGGTGATGGCTGCACAACAATGCAAATGTCACAGCCCAAGCAAAGGCCTAGAGTCGGGACCAAGCCTGGGAGAATGCATGTCTGGAGCACAGGCTCTGCATCAGGCTCCTGACCCTGTCAGCTTTTGGCTCCGTGACTCTGAGCTGGTGACCTTATGTCCCTGAGGCAGAATGTGCCAGATGGGACAGTAACAGCCTCGCCTCCTCAGGAATTGAGGGCTGATGTCTGGAAGGGACACAGGTCAGCAGCATTGGACACAAGTCCAACGGGAGCTCCTGCTGCTGCTGTTAGGATTCCGCTCAAGGGCAATGGGGAGCCATGGTGGGATCTTGAGCAGGAGAGGGACAGGTAGACATGAACTTGAGGGGCTAGGAGACTGCCCACCTGAAAGCTGCCGGTTGCCTCTCCCCTTCACAGAGAGTGTGCTGAGGACCAACAGCCCGTCTAAGATCATCAAACTGGACACTGTGAGGGTGATCGCCGAGAAGGTAAGCAGGGCTCTGCTGTGATCCCATTTCAGGGATCAGGAAACCGAGACCCAGGCATCCAACTTGTTCTCTCCCCAGGCCCTGCAAGTGTGGGCTCCCATGGAGTGCCCTTTGGAGGCTTTGTGATATTGGGGCTTGAGGGGGGCAGAGCCTGCCCGGAGTCACACAGCAGCAGCCCTAGGAGAAGGCAGGGAGACTCAAACTGGAGCTCTGGTGCTCAAGACGCCATGGCCTGGGTTATCACCAACCCCCACCCCAACATGCTGGCCTATGGATGTGCCAGGCTGGGGTCCACTCTGACCTGACTCCTAACTCTTGTCTCTTTTGGCCTGTTCTGAATGTGTTTCTCTCCACTCTCTCCCTCCCCCACTACCCCTTCCCAGGACAAGCACGCGCTCCTAGATGTGACACCTTCGGCAGTCGAGCGCCTCAACTACGTGCAGTACTACCCCATTGTGGTCTTCTGTGCCCCCGAGAGCCGCAAGGCCCTCAAGGCTCTGCGCCAGTGGTTGGCACCGGCGTCCCGCCGGAGCACCCGCCGTCTCTACGCTCAAGCCCAGAAGCTATGGAAGCACAGTGACCACCTGTTCACAGGTAGGGCAGCAGTGGGAGTCCCAGGGGAAGCAGTGGTTCTGGCCTGAGTCTCTCAGCCCACACTGATGCCCCCTCCCACAGCCACCATTCACCTGCATGGCACAAGTGACAGCTGGTACCAGGAGCTCAAGGCCATTATCCGGGAGCAGCAGATTCGGCCCATCTGGACGGCTGAGGACCAGGTACCTGGCCAGGGTTTGGAGACTCTATCCGGATTTAGGGCTAGGTCAGGGGTCAGGGGCATGGCCAAGGCCAAGATCTGACCTGAGACCAGGGTCTGGATTGGATACCTGAGGTAAGACGAGATTGGGAGACTTCAGTTTAGGGGCAGGGGGTGGATTCAAGGTTTGGGGTTCAACTCAGCTTTGGGGTCTCAGCCTTGAGTCAAGCAAGGGCTCAATGTTCAAAACTCATCCTGGGGTCAAGGGTTAAGTATCAACTTGAGGGTCAATGGTCTTACCTGGTTTGGGACTGGAGTTTGGAGGTGGTGTTCTGGGCCGGGGTTTGGTCTGAGGTCCAGGAGATTCAGCCAGGCCACCCCACCCCACAGCTAGATGGCTCCCTGGAGGACAACCTGGACCTCCCTCACCGCAGCCTGGCTGACAGCTCCGCGGATCTGAGCTGTGACAGCCGGGTCAACAGTGACTACGAGACAGATGGCGAGGGCTACACAGACGGCGAGGGCTACACAGACGGCGAGGGCTACACAGATGGTGAGGGGGGGCCCTACACGGACATGGACGAGGGGCCCCCCACGCCAGCCCTGGTCCGGTCCTCGGAGCCTGTGCCAGTGGACAAACCCCAGAGCCTGCAGGATCATGGGAGATCCTCGGGGCACCGAGGGGCCCAGGTGAGCAGGGTATGGGATGGGGCGGGGCAGATACCTGGGGACCCTATTTTCTGCCAGGACGGCAACAAACAGAAACTTCTTGCTCAGACCCAATATCTGGGAGCCGGACCTAGGCTATATGATCCACTGAATCACTTATAGCAAAAATTTTAGCCTGTGTGCATGGAGTTTCCTTATCTGGGATACAGGGCAGGTACTAAAAGCCTTGACATCACAGTGTGGTTGTTTAAAATCAGCACACTTAACCCAAGTTCTGGCTTATAGTAGTTGGATATTTAACAATAACAATTTTTTTTTTAGTTCTTATTCTATTTGGGGCTGCATTAGCCCCTGTGGTGCCTGTCTGTTAATTCAACATAGACACCCCCTCCGACAGACCCTCTCTCGGTAAATGTAAAACGTGCAAAGCTGCGCAGTCTCTGGATGGAGTGGTGCCCCACCTGCTCGGCCCTCATGGCAGCCAACTTACCGGGCAGGCACTTCCCTAAGCACTTCACATATGTGAACTCGTGATTTCCTGACAGCACTTCTCTGAGAAATTTTACAGATGGGAAACCCGGTTCCCTCTTTGCTGACAGGCTAGGAGATGATAGCCAAGGCCTTCCCCTGTCCCAGCCTATTTTCTCATTTAAAATTGGGGATGAGCCCTGGCTGGTGTAGCTCAGTAGATTGAGCGCTGGCCTGTGAACTGAGAGGTCGCTAGTTCAATTCCCAGTCAGGGCACATGCCTGGGTTGCGGGCCAGGTCCCCAGTTGCAGGGAGGTATGAGAGGCAACCGAATCTCTCACACATGGATGTTTTTCTCCCTTTCTCCCCTCTCTAAAAGTAAAAAATAATTAATCTTTAAAAAGAAATTGGGGATGAGCTGCAGTCTGGCCGTGGGGGCAAAGAGACAGCCTGTGGGTGGCACCGCCTGGGCAAAGGTGGGGAAGTGGGATGGGGATGGTAACGTACCCTAATTTATCATACTGTGGGGGGGTTAACCTGCTTTTCCCCTCTCCAAGGCGGACAGCCACCACCCACAGGGTCAATCGCGACAGGACAGCATACGGTAAGAGCTCCTGTACTCCAAGTTGGGGCCCCTCAACCCTCTCCCTGGGACTCAGGGTTTGGGTGGGGGTGAAGAACAGACCTAGAACCAAGCCATCCTTCTGAGGCACTACTCTGGTAGGCAAGGTAGAGCCAGACAGAGGCGATCTAAGCCCCATGTAGTCAGGGCCATGGGAGCGGGAATCCTCTTTCCGGTAAGACTGGGAAGGCTTCCTGAAGGAGAGGACATTGGAACTAGGGCTTGGAAGGCTGCGAAGGAGTTCATTAATAAGCCCAACCCCCTAATGCCCAGTCTTGCTCACGTCTGCCCACACCCGGTGTGCCTCGCACAGAGCCAGCCTCAGTTAATGGTGAGTCCACACCCACCCCACTAACAGCCTCTATTTTATTTCCCGATCCCAGGACATATGCGCGGGAGGCTGTGAGGAAAAAGTTTACACAAGCCCGAGATGTGGGGTCCTCCGACGAAGACGGCTACGACTGGGGCCCAGCCACTGACCTGTGACCGCCGCCCATGTGGCCAGCCGGTCCCCCCTCTTCCTCCCTGGGGCTGGGACTTGGCTTCTCATACAGAACCCCAAACCCTGCCTCCTTCCACCTGGTCTTTAATAAACACTTTCACAGCACTGCTGCTAGGGGCTTTCAGAAAGGACGAGGATGCCAGAGTTAAGTCCTGTTTTTCCTGTTAATCCCCACCACACCCTGATCTGAGACCTTACCCATTTGATAAGCTTTTAATTTTTTTACATCAAAAAATAATATAGAGCCAAGAATCCTCTGGGGCCCGGGGCCAGCCAAGGAGGCACCTCTGACAGGGAGTTCCAGGGCCAGCGGGGCTAAGGCACCGTGGTAGGGTGGTGGCCAGTCACAAGTACACAGGCTGCTCCTGGCCCGTGAGCAGGCGGTAGGTGGTGGCTGGCATGGTCTTGATGTGGACCTGGGGGGTGGGAGAGGAGGTGGGGGCTCAGGGTGGGCCTGGGCTAGTGGGAGGGCACCGCCAGTCCCACCCACTGCCCACGCACCTCGGTGTGGGCCTCGGTGAGCAGCTCGATGACTCGGGCATGTGGTGTGGCCACCACACTGTGCCCATTGATCTCGATGATTCGGTGTCCCACGCGAACGCCCCCGCGCTCGGCGATGCCACCACGGAGGAGACTGCGGATCTGACGGGACAGGAAGGGGCCGTGCTGCTCAGGGGTGCACGCTTAAAACGGCCCGCCCCCAACACAGTGCCCTGGGCTGGGGCCTCACGATGCCGTCCTCCACGCAGAAGCCCAGCTGCTCGCGAGCATGTGGCCGGTGGATGATGGCTGTAGTGACCGGAGGGCAGTGGACGATGCTGAGGGTCACCAATGTCTGCGACTTTACCTCCTGTGCAGGACAAAGGCTGTTGGCCTGGCTGGGCCTTCGGGAGGCTGCCCCTGAGCCTCGCTTTCTCCATGTGGGCAACAAGGGTCAAGACTCAAGAACACACTGCTGAGGTCACCCTGGATAGGTGACATTCCCTCTCCAAGCCTCAGTTTCCCTAAGTATATAGGAGCCGGTAGGATTCTACCACATCCCTTATGGGCTGGGCCCGACAGACCTGTCCAGAGGTGTTTCTGTGGCCTCTGGCACCCCTTCCCAGCTATGTGGAGAGGCAGGCCTGCCACCTGGGAACCCTCAGGCTAGTCCCTCTGGCCTATGCCACCCCAGGACTCACGCGGATAGCAGCCTGGACAGTGGTCAGGGGCAGCCCCACGAGGCTGGTCCCGTTGATGGCAGTAAGGCGGTCCCCAATGCTGAGGGCCCCTGAACGCTCCGCTGGGCCCCCGTGCAGCAAGTTGGCGATGACAGCTGTGGGCAGCAAGGAGCCCCAGCCCGACTCCACCAGGGCCACGCCCAGGCCCTCACCCCGGCGCTTCTCAATGACCACCTGGAAGAGGACATGGGGGGGGCATGAGGACCACTTGGTGGGGGACTGGCAGGGGGTGACCCGCCCACCTGCTCACCTCCCTACAGTTCTCGCTGTTGGAGAAGTGGTCGAGGTCCCCGTTGTGGAGGTAGCCAGAGCCCGTGGCCCCCTGGCTTGGCTGGGCGCCCACCTGGCGGGGGTCAATGCCGCTTTCCTGCAGGAACTGGCTATATGCCACAGCGAAGGCCTGGCCAATGGCCTGAGCAATGAGCTGGGCCTGTGGAGGATGGGCAGCATCTCCTTAGGGGTGTCACACCCTTCTTTCTGGTCCCCCAAATCCTCTGACATCTCAGAGCCCAGCCCTCCTGCCCCACCCAGAGCAAGATTCCCAAGCAACAAGATTTTGGGAAAACAGCCTGTCTTGGGGAATCTGTAGAGAGAGGCAGGCCTGGGACAGTGAAGGTTTTGGGGAGCTGGTGCCAGTCTCACAGTCTTAAGGAAAAAATTGGAACGTGTGGGACCCATTGGAGGGATAGAGACAGCTGCCATCACTGAGGACCAGTAGGAGGACAGTGGGGCCAGGGGAGCTTTAGAGGAGGGTGGGGGCTGGTCAGTGTTCCCCTGCACCACAGGACACCCAGAGCCCAGCTGCTCACATCATCTGAGTGGAAAACATGGCAGATCATCTTGTAGAGCCGGTGGCCGTGGGCCTGGGATGCAGGCCGCCGGGCCACCCGCCGGCGGGCCATGATCACCAGCACGCTGCCAATGTCGGCAATGTAGGAGATGGTCTGCAGGGCATGGTCCATCATGGCCTCCTGGAGGAGGGGGAGATCAGGCCTGTGTAGGCTGCAGAAACCTCAGCAGAGTCCCCCATACACCAGAGACCAGGCCTGGGTCCTGTACCTGAGAGTTGACCATCAGAACCTTAATCCTCTTGGTGGAGATAAAGAGGTCCACCTCCGTCATGGGCTGGGTCTCGCCATCAGGGGCCTGTGGGGGTGGGGTGGCAGGTGGAGGAACCCAAAGACCCAGCCTTTGCCCTATCAGGCTCCCAGGCCTTAGAGGGCCCAGTCTGTAGCCTGGCTGCCCGCCAACCCACCTGCCAGCCCCTGGTTTCACCTTGATGCGGTCCACAGCCTCCTGGGCCTGCGCCATTCGAGTGCTGGGGGGTGGGTTCCGCTCAGACACTAGCTGGGTGGAGCCCAGGTACTTGGCCCCAAATATGACACCATCTCGGAGGTCTTCATGGTCACAGGGACCTGATACTGAGGGCAACAATGGAAGGAGGTCAGCCCCTGAGAGCCGCGGCCAGGCTTGTCCACCCCCATGGGTTTGGTCCAGGATCTTGGCTGCCCAAAATCTGCAAGCACAGAGAGAGCTACCCTCTCACGGCCTGATACTGTTGACCCACATGCATTTGCCCACTTTTCCAGGACTATCCCACCAGCAGGAGACACAGCCCAGCAGCTTAGCCCTGTCTAAACCTGTCTGCTCTGGCCTTCTAGAGCTAACTCTGTCCATGACTCAAGGGTTCCCAGGCAGAGGACCAGTTAGTTCCAGGGGCTTTTGTGAGTCCAGAAGCACAGCTAGATCCAAAAACAGTACCTGCGCTACCAGACACCTCCACCCTGCGTGTCTAGAGTTCCATGACTAGGCTAGCGCAGATGGTCCCACTCCCATTTCTAAAACTGCAACACTACAGAACTGCAGTCAATTCCACCCAACGGTTCTGGAATTCCCCTGAAATCAGTCTACAGGCAATTAGTTCTGCCCATTGTTCTAGAATTCTCCCCTAACCACCCAAGACTGTAGAAAACTCTACTCCACAGTTGTAGAAGTGCCCACCCAGGAAGACACTACTGTCCGTGTATCTAAAATTCTCATGCAGTCCACAACCCCAGATGGCCCTGACTTATGGCCCTTGTCCCTGGCAAGTTTCAAATCACAGAAGACTGTCAAGGGTTCTAGAAACCTACATGACTCCAGAATCAGACTTTCCCACCCCATGATTCCAGAATTTCTTAATCATGAGAGCATCAGCTAGCTCTTCCTATGGTTCTAGAATTCCCTCAATAATTCATGACCACAGACGCGCCCAGTGAATCCCTTGAACATTCAGAAACAAACAACTCTGGTCATGGCTCTAAACATGAGCTAGCCCAGAACCACATAAAGCTTTGCACTCACGGCTCCAGAATACCCTGAGCAACATAAAACCAGACAGCTCTGCCAGCAGTTCTAGAATGTTCTAATCAATTGCTATTACTTTTTGGTTTAGAACCACAGGTATAGGCTCCAGTGAAGTAAACCATACTCCTGCCCATGAACTTAAACCACAGGTATCTCTGCCCACTGCCCTTCATGACCTAAGCATTCTGGAACAACAGACAACTCTGCTCTGGGGCTCCGGAACTGTACCATCCGATATGGCAGCCACCAGGCCCATGTGGGCCTGCACTATGCACTCAAAATGTGGCAGCTGGTCTGGGTCGAGATGTGCTGCAAGTACAAAACACACTGGATTTTGAAGCTCTAATATGAACAAAAAGTAAAATAATTGTAAAATGTTAATTATATGCTGAAATACAATTTTAAACATATTGGGCTAATTAAAATGTGTTATTAATGCCACCTTTTTATTTTTTTAATATGGATGACTAGAAAATGTCAAGTCACAGATGGCTCACATATTACTGTCTGGCAGCACTCTAGAACTTCCTGATGATTCCTCTAGAACTATGCTGCTCTTCCCAATTCTAGAACACTTCCAACTGGTCTATAGCCACAGATAAATTCTATTCATTCTGTAAAGAGAACTTCCCAGTCCTAGTAGAGCCAGACAGCTCTGCTTACCATTCCAGAACACTCTTATCAGCCTAGGTTCTTTTAATCAAGAAGCACAGGCAAAATGCCAAGTTCTGGAACTCCCTAGATAAGTCATAGCTCCACCCATGACTCTGGAATGTTCTTGGAACTACAGGTCCAAACCATACCCTCTTCTCATAACCATAGAATTTGCTATTTGACATATAGCCTCAGGTACTTTTGGGGAAAATTCTAGACCATTCCAGGTGACCAGAACTAGTTATTCCGATGCCTTTAGAGCAGAGCTTGGCAAACTTCCACGCAAAAGGCCAAACAGTAAATTATTTTTTATGTTGTGAGCCAGGTGGTCTCTGTCATAACAAAAGCCACCATAGACAATATGTAAATGAATGGACATGACGGGGTCCCAATAAAACTTTATTTGTGGACACTGAAATTTGAGTTGCATATTGCTTTCACATGTCAAGAAATATTATTTTTTCTTTTTGATTTTTTTCCTGACCACTTACAAATAAAAAAGTCATCATAGCTCACAAGACATATCAGGATAGGTGGCAGGCCAGAGTTGGCCTGTAGATGATAATTTGCCAATACCTGCTAGAACGGTGTGCTACAAATACCCAAGCCTGCCCTACTGCCCTCTATTCATTCTAGAACATTCCCAAGGCTTTCTCTCCTCTTCCAGGGTATCAGGAATCCACCTAAAATCATTCTCAGAGCCACTCTAGAAGCAACCCCTTACTGGCAAACTTTGAGTCAGATTTCAGGAGCCTGATTCAGACTATTCTGAAACCCCCAGGTTCCTGGGGCCAGGGTGGGTGGGACACTCACCCTCCTGGAGAGCAGGATATGAAGCCACAGTCTCGGGGCTCTATGAGAAGACAGAGAGGGACAGGACTGAGCCCCGCTGGTGTGGCTCCTGGCAGCAGAGAAGGTCTGGAGGTTGGGGCAGGCACTACCTGGGCACTGGCAGGCCGCTCTTCAGGAGCAATCAGAGGGACTGTCTCCAACCAGGGTTCTGGGGAGCTGCTTGAACTCTTGCTGTCATGCTGCTCAGCAGAGGCTCCCTCTTCCCATTCTGAGGGACCAGTATCCCCATTTGGATCTTCAGGGGGCTGCAACAGGCGAGGAGCAGGGTCTGGAGGCTCCTTGGGACAAGACTGGGAAGGAGGGCACTCCTCGAGGTGCAAAAGGCTTAGCAGGTCATCCCTGCCAGCCTCAGCAGACAAGAGCCCATGGGCATCTGCCACATCCTGGGGGGCCAGGCCGTGACCAGTGGCAATGTGCAGGGGGCAGGGGAGTCCATCTAGGGACAGACCCACCAGATCACCTGGCAGAGCCTCAAACTTTTGCACCAGGTCTGGAATATTTGGCCCATCAAATTCCATCTGATTCAGGCTGCATGGGCCTCCTGGCACCGGGTCCCACTGGCAGTCAGGGGTGAGATCCTGAGAGGGCACAGGTGTGACCCTGGGCTCTTCCAAGTCCATGGCTGGAGGCCCTGGAAGGGGTTGGGGGTTGTCAGGAATTCAATGCCTGGACCCCAGGCTCAGGACAGTATACGAAAGACATTCAAAGATGAGATTTCCTGTACCGACTTAGTGCCAGACGCTAGCTGGGAGCTGTTCATACAGAACGCATAATTTAATCCCACCATATCCTGCAATGAAGGGTCTGCTACGATCCCCATTTTACAGATGACAAAACAGAGGCACAGAATGAGCAGTTTTAAGTCAGCGGCATCCTGAGCTCCAAACACGCAGGGATTCCCCCTTCATCTGTCACCCCAGACCTCTCCCCACTATGGATCCTGTTGACCCCCGCTCTTACTATTCCAAGCTTTCTTCCCCCGCGACGTGGTACCCAGGCTGCAGATACACCCTTACAAACAGACCCAACAGGTGCAGGTCCCCCAGAGGCCGGACTTAGGAACTCAGCCTAAAACTTTACACCCAGAACCTCAGACTTAATACTACAGATCCAAGACACCAGAAAGCCCACCATAATCTCAAAACCTCAATGCCACGCTCAAGATGGACCCCAGACTCAGACCCGGACCTCAAACCCGGCCTGAAAATATATCTCAAGCCTAAAGCTACGAGTTAAGACCCCAATACTTAAGCAGACCCAAGATTCAAGACTTCAGACCCGTAGCCTCAGGCGCCGGGAGCAGATCCCGCTCTGCCCTGCCGGGACACTCACTCCCCAAACCGAGGTGGCCTCACCGCGCGATCTCCAGGACCCCACATCCAGGGCCGGCAGGGTCTCCCCAGCCGGGATCGTTCACCATTCCCGGCCAGGGGACCCGCCGACCTATGGTCTCCGGCAGCTCTATCCGCTCGGCTCTCCCGGCCTACTGGGCATGCGCATCCTTGCGGAGCCTGCTGGGAAGTGTAGTTCTCGCAGCCGCCTCGCCCTGCGGGGCCTCTAGGTGTAGGAACTGTAAGTTCGAATCCCGAGCCTCCATCTACGCAGGGTGGGCGCCTGGGCCGGCCTCTGGGCCTGTTTCCTTAACTGCAAAACGGAGCCAATAATCATTTCCGGTCTTCTAAGGCTGTGGTAGTTATTCCAAGGAATGGCAAATGGGAGGATATGGGACTGGGAAATACTAAAGGAGAAGGATAGATGGCTTCTTTCCACTACGGGATAACGAAAGCAGCGCAAGGACACGGACTCCAGGTTTGGTTTAATGTAGGGAGATTGAATGGCGCGTCTTGGCTTAACGTTTCCTCCCTGAGGCTTGGTTCCCTCAATTATAAACTTATAATTGGAGGGATATAGTAGGAATAACAAGAGGGAGAATACCTCATAATTGTGAGGTTTAAACTAAATCAAGCCAGTTAAAGGTTTAGCAGTTGGGCTGGAATATGAGTCTAATAAGTGTTAGCTTTCTAATAACTTTTAGGTTTGAGTAACTAAAAGGTTTGAGGTTCTAATAACTTATAGGCTTTGAGTAATTGCACATTGAATAGAATCAGGAATGTATAATATGTGGTCTTTAAAGTAAATAACTAGTCCTGGCTGGTGTGGCTCAGTGGACTGAGCACCAGCCTGCAAACCAAAGGGTTGCCAGTTCGATTCCCAGTCAGGGCACAAGCCTGGGTTGTGGGCCAGGTCCCCAATTGGGGGCAAGTGAGCAGCAACCACACATTGATGTTTCTCTTTCTCCCTCCCTTTCCCTCTGTTAATAAGTAATTTTTTAAAAATAAAGGAAATAACTGCCTGAAAGGCAGGAAGTCAGTGAAGCACCCTTTTAAAATCGCCTCATACAGTAACTGTTATACCTATAAAAGTTTCTATGTCACAATGTATGCCTAAGGCTGGAGTACTACATTTCCCAGGAATCTCTAGGAACCTCTGTCTCTTAAGCACCCTTAGGCCCATGACGCTTCCGAAAACGTGTACGTGTAAGCAGCCGGCGTACGTCATGGCGGCCAGAAGCTTATTCGGTGCTATCCGGATCTGGGCCGGCTGTCAGGCTCGGGAGCTCCTGGACCCTGCAGCTCCAGGAAGACTCTGTCTACGGAATTATGCCAAGAAACCGGGTAAGCTGGGCTAAGAGGGACCAGAATCGGAACAGTGAACACATTGGGTAGTTTGTAGTGCGCAGGCGCTGGTTGGGGAGGAGGTTCTTAGAATCGAGGCGCAAGCGTAAAGAGGCATACAGCTAGGTTTTACGTGCAGGCGCAATTTGAGGGACCTAACCTCGGGCGCGATTGGAGTCAGTGCGCAGGCGCCAGCCTCAAGCTGAGTGGCTAGTGACGAGCGTGTGTGTTACGTGGAGCACACGCGCTTCACTGCGCAGGCGTGGGTTTGTTTTGGGTGGGTGAGAGGAGGTCAGGAATTTGAGTCGCGATCTAATTTCTGCCCTTAGGTCAATGCGCAAGTTAGGCAAGCCATCGCCAGAAATTTGAGGATGCCTTGGGGCACATCTGAGTATTAACCACTTAAGCAAAACCAAAAGAAGGTTATTTGAATTTTAGCTAGCTACAGGCTTGCCTGGTTTTTGTTGAAAAGAGGGAATTGACAAATAAATGTTAGGTCTTAGAGATATAGCACTTTCTCTGTGAGGTAAACAGAAAGAAAATAGAATTGAAAAGGAGTGACTTGGTCACTCAGCATCAGTGTTTAATGCAGTAGTCACCTCCAACTTCAAATCGTTTGAGTGCAGTAAACAGGTCAGCCAGGGCCTGGGGCCACCCTGAGAGGCAGGGGGCAGGAAGGGAAGGTTGGCCTCTGGAGGGCTAAACCAAGCTGAACCGACTCTATCCCTGCCCCCCGCCACCCAGTCATTAAGGGGGGCAAAGGCGGCAAAGGCGGTGTGGTCAGTGATGCCCTGAAGGACCCAGAGGTGTGCACAGACCCTGTCCGGCTTACTACTCATGCCATGGGCGTCAACATCTACAAAGAGGGCCAAGACGTGGTCCTGAAGCCAGATGCTGAGTACCCTGAGTGGTGAGTGGGCCAGGCTGGAGAGTGGGGAAAACCAGTGATGGGGTAAGGAAGAGCCTAGTTGATCAAACCTGAGGTTTCTGGGAGGACTTCTCTGGGGAGGTGATGCATGAGTGAAGATCTGAATGGAGCTTCAGTGGCAGAGGGAATCACCTGTGCAAGGGCCCTAGGGTAGCACTAAACCTGGTTTTTAGGGAATGAGGTGGAGAGTAGGGGCAGATAAGACAGGAAGGCCATGGAGCCCAGTCCTGGAGGGGCCTGGGGGCTGCAGGGATTTGGATTTTGCTTTTGACCCTGAGAGCATTAGCAGGCCATGGAAGCCATTGACATGTACTGATCTTTAAAGCTGGGGAAGATGCAAAAGGTTGACTGGGAGGGGAGGGGTTACAGGCACACAGCATGGACAGTGGCCAGGAGGCTGGAGAAGGCTTGGTGTGTGCCCACCTCAGACATCAGCACTACTGAGATGGGGGTGTTCCCTTGTTCCATAGCCAGAAACCTGGCTCAGGGAAGGTGAGGGACCACCCCAAGATCACTCATCCCCCTAGACCCAGTCCTGCTGTTGCCTCTGCCCGAAGTGCCTGGCAGTTACGGAGGGCTGCTGGGAAGTCCTGATTCCTGCCCATACCCCATCAGGCTGTTCCAGATGAATGTGGGTCCCCCTAAGAAGCTGGAAGAGCTGGACCCTGAGACCCGGGAGTACTGGCGGCTGCTGCGGAAACTAAACATCTGGCGCCACAACCGGCTGAGCAAGAACCGAAAGTTTTAGTAGAGGCAGGGCCAGAGCACCCTGACCTGCCAAGGACCTTGCCAGGCCCCAGAGGATGACCCCAGAGGGGCACGACATCCCCCCGCATCCTGCCCCACAGAAGACTTTATTTTCCTGGAGAAAACATAATTTTCCTTACCGGCATTCTGTGTGGACGTCACAGTGATGCTGAATCAGGGTCCTGGGGACAAATAAAAACCTCCTAGGGTTATCATTGGCAGGTCCTGGGTGTCATTGGGTGTCTGACGTTGGGCCAGAGTGAAGTGGGGCAGGTGGCAGGGAGGTAAGCACCTTCTCAGGTGCAGTTGTTCCCGGCGACTGGCTGGGCTCCTGTAGGTCTGTCTTCACCTCCAGGCTTCAATGGGGTTCTTGCCCTAATTCCTGGAATTCCACCTAGCACTGCCCAAGAGGCCTCAGGCTCTCAAGTAGGAGGTTTTTCTAGCAAAACCCTTGGTCAGAAGGGACTCAAATCTGACTCAAGCTGTGTGAAGCAGAATAGAATTTGCAAGCTTTAGGAACTGAAATGTCCAGTGGTAGGGCTTGCTCCAGGCATGGCAGGATCCAGATGCTTCAGTATTCAACTCTCTCCATCTCTGAGTCCCCCCAGTCGGTAATTCTCTAGGGCAGGGGTTAGCTCCAGAGCTCCTGGCTGACACCCCCTGCACCAGCAAGCTGAGCCAGATGGAAGGGACTTCCCTTCCCTTCCTCCCAAGGTCACAGGAGTTACCCTCATTGAGCCCAGGGATATGGGCCTATCAACCATCCTGTCCACCCCCACTAGTGCTCAGGTCTCACCAGAAAACATATCCTGGAGTGTACACGGAGCACCACGAACATGATCTGCAGCCCCAGGGCGAACCCCAGCTTCGGGTGGTCCTGATGCCTGCCCCGCCTGGCTGTGAGGGAGGGGTCTTGAGGATCCCAGGGACAAGGCCAGTGCCTACCAAATTGGAGGAGGCTGGGGGTGGGGACGCACCAATCAGTGCCTGTAAGGTCACCCCAACCTTTGCAGGCCCGACTGAAGAGGTTGGGGTAGTGGTTGGGCACCACCCTCCAGACCCCTGGGTCCAAACGCTGGCTGGCCAGGGTGGGGTCCCCACAGCTAATTCTGTCTGATCCCAGGAAAACAAGAGCCTTTATCAGCTTAGGAGGGCTCTGCCTTGGGGATTATAGAAAACCTGCCCTCCCAGGTGGCCCGTCCTGGGCAGGTGTCACATCCCAACCTTCCCATGACTCCCAGGGTAAAAACCAGTTGTTACTACCCCAGGCCCTGCCTGACCTGCCTGGTCCCCTCCCTGTGCTCACCTCCCTCTCTCCCTTCCCTCACTCTACCCAGGGGTGCCCAGCCTTTTGGCTTCTCTGGACCTGTGACACTGGCATAAGAAGAGTTGTCTTGGGCCATACATTAAATATACAAACACTAACAAAAACTGATGAGCAAAAAAAAAATCTTTTAAGTAAATTTATGATTTTGTGTTGGGCCACTTTCATAACCATTCTGGGCCGCATGCGGCCTATGGGCTGGACACCCCTGCCCCATGTAGCACACGGGCTCCTCGATGTCCCTCCAACTCCCCTGGCAGGGTCCTTCCCTGGGGCCTTTGCACCTGCCATGCCTTCTGCCTGGACGCTCTTCCTCAGGTGTCCCCACGGCTCCCACCTTCACCTCCACAAGGCCTCCCTAACCACCACAATAAACTACATCACCCGCCACACACTCACGATTGATCTTCCCAGGGTCATTCTCCCCGGCATTTACCACCAGCTGGTATTTTATATTTTATTTATTTCTTAATTTTGCATCTCGTCTCTCCCACGGAAGTGGCAGCTCTGTTAGGGCAGGGATTTTTGTCGGTTTGTTTACTGCTGTGTCCCTGTTGCTCCCTGGATAGATGGGTAGATGAGTGAATGAATTGGGTTGGCCAGAACAAACGCTGGCCTTGCCACCACGGGCCCCAGACCACCCTCTCTGGGCTGGGAGATGCGACAGAGTCTGCGGTCAGTGGGGACATAAACCACGCTTTGAAACATGGAGGGAGCAGGGACAGACAGTTTTCACCTAGCGTCTGCCTGGTTCCCCATCAGCCCTGGCCCGGGTCCAACTGCTGCCAGAGGCAGCAGGGACCAGCTGCGCCCGGGTGTAATGAAGTCAGGCAGTGAATGTGAAAACAGCGCCACGCCCTGCTGGCTTTGTGGCCTCAAGAAAGTGGCTTTCCACCTCTGGGCCTCAGTTACCTCCCTGTAAAACGGGGCTGATGGCCGTGCCTGCCTCACCTGACGAGCTGTGGCTGGGAGCAGCCTGCAAGAGGAAGCAGCTGGACGGGAGCTGTTCTGCTGTTATTTCTCCTAGAGAGAGGCCCTGAGAGCTGGGCAGCTCTGCTGGTGAGAGGTTAGCAGGGGTTTGGACTTACTGACTCCCAGAATTAAGGTCCTGGTGGCTCCGAGCTACAGTCTAACAGCCCCAGAGCCTACGAATCTACCCACCCACCCCCATTTGACAGGTGGGGGCACTGAGGTCCCAGGAGGGCAGAGACTCCCGGGGGCCCGCACCCCCTGGTCTGGGAAGCCTGTGGCCATCTCCTTCCCAAGGCTGGGTCCCAGTCGCCCTGCAAGGCAGGGTGAGGTGGGGTGGACAACTGCCATGGGTGGCCATGGACAGGGAGAGTGGGGATGGGCAGTCTCTTTCCTCATTGATAGCCTGGCCTAGATCTATCATCCCAGGCCCTTGAGACAGGTCAAGGAGGGAGAGCTGTGTAGGCACCAGGCTCAGGCTGGTGGCCAGGCCCTGTCCAGGGCCTGTGCATGCTCCCTGGCCAGCAGCCGAAAAGACGCCTCCTCCAGGGTGAAGCCTTCCATGAAGGCTGAACCAAGGGCATGAGGCCCAAAGGATGCCTGCAGCCCCGGGGCCGGGCCCAGGAGGTGAGTGAGGCCTGGCCTGGCGGGTGGCCCGGGACCTAGCCAGGACTCCAGGGGCAGTGGCATGGCTGGAGGGCAGGCAAACTGCCGTGCTGGGCCGTCAGGAAGCCTTGGGGCTGCCACAGCCCCTGAGCCAGTCTCCAGGCGCTCCTGCCGCCGCCACTTGGCCCGCCGGTTCTGGAACCACACCTGGAAGTAGCAAGAGGGTGCTCTCAGCCCAGGGCCAGTGGGGGAGAGCGGTGCTTCCCCACTCCACTGCACCCCTCTCTGGGCCTCCCAGCCTCAGGGTTCTGCCTGCTCTCTGACCTGACTCCCACCTGCTGCAGTGCCTGCATGTTTTGTTATTCCATCTCAAGGCTGTCTTGGGAGAAGAACCCTGTCTCATGGCGCCTGTCACGTCAGCCCCTAAGTCTTTCCTGAATCTCATTCCTCCTCACCATTCTCTTTAACCGGGCCCCTCGGCCTCCCCCCTAGTCTTTCCTGGCCTTCATCATGAAATGCAAGCCACTCAGCTTGGCTTTCGAGTCCCCTCACAGGCTCTTTCTCCCCTTCATTTTCTGCCTCTCCTTCCACCCATCTCTCAGCCGGCTCAATGGAAACGCCTCTACTGTGACCCTGCACACCCTTGCATGTACGTTCCGATGCCTAGAAAAATACTCTTTCTTGCTGGCAAACTCCTATTCAGATGTCACAGCCGCATTCCTACCTCCCCTCCTCCGGGGGGCCTTCCCAGTTTCTCTTCTACCCATGCACTGGGAAGGTCCCTATCTAGCTCTGGCGTCCTGCCTAAGTCATTGAGGGGTGCCCTTACCTGCACGCGCACCTCCGGCAGGTGCACCTTGGCTGCCAGCTCCTCGCGGCTGTAAATGTCCGGGTAGTGGGAGGCCTCGAACGCCCGCTCCAGCTGGTGCAGCTGGTAGGTGGTGAAGGTGGTGCGGTTCCTCCGGTGCTTCTTCTTGGGGGCCTCCTCACAAGGTGCCGACCCCCCACCCTCAGCCACGGGTCCCTCGCCAGGGCTCAGGAACATGGCTCCCCTCACCTCCACCTGGCAGCACAGCAGCAGGACAGATGGTGGTGAGACAGCAGGAGGGACTGTCAGCTGGGGAGGGCAGGGGAGCCTACTGGGTCCAGGGTAAGATGTGAAAGGCCTTTTCCCTCCTGAGGTCCTGCATTCATTCTGCCTCCCCCAGTCTCTGTGATCTCAGATTATCTCATTTTCTATCTCCCTGTCTCCACCCCATTCTCTGATTCTTTTGTGTGTGAGTCTCTGTCCCCCAACCTCTATTTTCTCTTTTCCTCCGGAACTCACCTGACTGCCGCTCTCTCCCCACACCTCCGTCTTTCTGATTGTCTCCCTTGGGTCTAGGACCCTCAGGAAAGCAGGCTGGGGTACTGCTCCCATGTAATGCTTCCTTACCACCAACTCCTCTGCCCCAGTGGCTCTCTGCACCTGCATCCCCCACCCCCATGCTCGTTCTGCCTACTGGCCCAACACTCACCACCCCTAGCAGCCCCTCGTCCACGTATCTACAGGGCTCCCACCTCAGCTGGCCCAGTGGCCTGGCCCAGCCAGCCCCGAGGGGGTGGGGTCGGGTGGGGGAGGATTAGCACAAGGTGATTAATTGAGGTGGCCTCTCCCAAGTGGCCACCCTGAGCTGCTGAGGGAGGGCCAGGCAGGCTGAGGGCTGGGGGTTAAGGGGGGTACTGTCGACCTGGGTCCTCCCCCCTTGCAATAGGACACCAACAAGGGCCTCCCCATCTCTGGGCCTGTTTCCCTGGCTGTAAACCATGGACACCAGGACCTGCCCAAGGGGCCTCTCACTGGGTGCTCCCTGGGGCTCAGCGAGGTGACAAGAGGGAGGCACCGCACGCAGGGAGGTGGTGGGCACACAGGGAGCTCAGTGAAGGTCTGCGGTTGCTTTCATCAGTGGGGGCACAAAAGGCCCTCTTAGGGTCACGGCTGTCCGCGGGGCTGGGTGCCAACCCGAGCGGTGAAGGCAATCTTAGTTGGCTCCTCTGGACACTGAACAGGGCATGGCATAGGGGGCGTTTTAGCTGGGTTTGAGGTATGAATAAACATTTATTGAGCGCTCACCAAATACCAGTGAACAAAACAGACAAATCTGGGAGCTGATGCCCTTGCTGGGGAGACAGTTGGCAGCTGTGTGGGTAAAACAGTATCTTTCGGGCGGTCAGAGGTCCAGTGAGAAAACCTGGAGCTGGGAAGGGACAGGGCGCCCAAGGTGGAGCTGCTCGTTTAAGGAGAGTGATCAGAATGAGGGACAGGACAAGTCTGCAAATTCTGGACAAGATTTGGGTGTGAAGGGATGGTGCCAGGGAACCATGGGAGGCTGTGGAGCAGGGGAGGGGCACAGTCAGGTGGTATTTTGGCTGAGAACCTGTTGTGAGCGAGATGGGAGGCTGGGAGGAGGCAAAAGCAAGCACAGTGGACATAGTGAGAAGGAGGGGGTTGGGGGGGCGCAGGAACTCAATGGGAGGATTCGGGGAGGAGGGAGGAGAGGTCTCTGGTGGATGATGGGATTGTCACCAAGGTGGTGGCCCAAGAGCTGGAGCAGGATCTAGGGGAAGACTCAGACTGGTTTGCCAACCCACCCCCACCCCCACCCCAATCCAAGAAGCCTGGTGGTTCGGTCAGGGGGTGCCCTGAAAACCAAGAGGAGGGGGCTGGTGTTGAGGGGCCAAGGTGAGGCCTGAAAACCAGTTGCTGGATTTAGTGCAGGGAGGCTGTCCAGGTGGGGAAGACCCAGGTCCTTAGATGGCCTGGGGAGCGAGTCCAAGAGAAAGTAGAGATAGATCCTTCTGGAAGGTTGGCTTTGTAGGGAGAGAGGCACACATGGAGAAAGAGACAGTGGCAGGCACACAAACACGCACACCCAGAAAAGGCGTGCCTAGGTCCTTGAGGAATCCGTCAGCTGTAGAGGAGGAGCCAGCTGGGGCCCCACTGTCATGAGGGAGGGCTGGGGTCAGGAGGCGGAGTGGGGAGGGGGAGAGGCGCAGATGTCCTGAGCCCAGGCTGGAGGGGCAGCGAGTGTTTCCGGGTTCCTTGCAGGCCTCAGCTGCTCCGACTATAAGACACGGGCTCTGGGCTCTGTGGCCAGAGGGAGCCAGCCAGGCCTGCAGGGCAGGCAGGTAATTCCCTAATTGCTTCACCACTTCCAAACGTTAAAAAGCCGCTCAGTTCTCAGGCCCCAATTAGCTAATTGGCCCCACCAGTTAAGAAGCTGCAGGAGAGATCCGGGTCAGGTGCAGGGGGCTTTCAAGATTTAGCAGGATGTGACTGAAGGTGCAGACGCTGTGTCAGCTAGAGGGCTGGATTAGGGGCAGGGTGGGGCGGGACCCAGGGACAGGCGGCCCTCCAGCTGGATCAGTCCTTGGGGAGGCTGTGTGCACATGCACACACGCAGGCCACTGCTGCTGTGTTTCCCATTTCTCCCCCAGGAGGAATCACTGAACCCCTTCAGGTGCTGTGGGGTAACTGAGGCCAGAAGGTGGGCCGGCACTTTAGGAGGTCACTGTGACCTTTGGGCATTTGTCTAGCTCAGGGCCAGCTCAGGCAGGGTGGGTCAGCAGAGCTGATAGGGTGTGCTGGGGCCTCGTGTCCCCTCCCCAGCTTGGGAGGTCCTGGGTGGGACAGCATCCAATCTGGCCCAAGACCCCCTCTAGACACCCTAGAGGCTGCCCAGATGAGAACACCAACCGAGATGGGGTGGCTGACAGTCACAGCAAACTTGCGTACCAGCTGTTATGTGCTTGGCCCCTCACTTCCTCCCCTCTCTGGGCCCTTCCACCCTCCCATCCCGCCTCACCAAGGTGCCTGATAATAGAGGAGACTGGTGGGCCCAGGTAGGGGGACCAGCCCCACTCATTTGCCTGAGGCTGCCCACACAGCTAGGGGGCAAGTGAGAATTCAAACCTGGCAGCAAGCCCGGAGCCCAGCCCCTTCACCTGATTGGACAAAAGGGGCGGAGCCTTGGAACAGGCTGCTTAGGGGGCTTTTATTTTTTTACTCAGAGATAGGTGCATTGATTTTTTTTTTTTTTTTTGAGAAAGAAAGGGAGAGGGAAACATTGATGTGAGAAACATCCATTGGCTGCCTCCCTATATGTGCTGACCGGATATCGAACCTGCAACCCAGATATGTGTCCTGACCAGGGATCGAACCCATAAGCTTTTGGTGCATAAGATGACGCTCCAACCAAGTGAGTCACTTGGCCAGAGCTCAGCTGGCTTTTCTTGAGTCGCCTCTGGAGTCACTGGGTCAGGCTATTGGTTGTGACAGCTGGAGAAGGTGGGCGGCCACACTGGAACACCCCCACGCAGGGACACAGCTGCAGCGGCAGAGCCTCCCTGGGCTCCTGTGCACCTGCTCTGAGGGACCAGTCTCCCATTGTGCCTGGGACCCCAAGGGTTGGGCACCCACAGGTGGACCAAAGTGGGGACCTGTGATGGTAAGTGGGGACACGGGATGGCTGTGGTCCCTGGCCTGGAGAGTCTCCTGCTTCGTCCCAGGGGTCTGCGTCCCTACAGTGGCCGCCAGTGGGTCATAGCTGGGCAGACGACTGGCAGGTGGACTGTTCAGAACTGGGTGATGGGGGACAGCGTGCACCCCCTGGGCTGAGAGGATGTTGGGGGTCACAGAGAGAGACTCAGATGCCCACATTTCTTGGAACCAGTCTTTATTGATACACCAACCCTTCTCCCCAGGTCTGTGGTGGCCAGGGACTGCCCCGAGCTCCCCAGGAGGGCCTGCTTTGTGCTGTGAGCTGGGTGGGCAGCTCACTGGCCCTGACCCTCCTTAGGCCTGCCTGTGTCCCCACCCTGAGCCCCCTACTGTCTCGATCTTCTGGGGCCTGTGGCCCACCAGACAGCGTCAAGGCTCTTGGCCACAGGGCAAGGTGGGGCCGTCAGTGTCCTGCCTTTCAACATGGCCAGTGGCACCCACGCTGCGCAGCTCCCGGGCCAGCTTTTCGGCCAGTTTTCGAAAAGGTGGCCGGCGGGTGGGCTCCGCCTCCCAGCAGCTGCTCATGAGCGTGTGGACAGCACCCGGGCAGTCCTCCGGGGGTTCCATGCGATACCCCTTCTCCACAGCCTCTGTCACCTCCTTCAGTGACTGCAGGCAGAGGGCACACCCATGTGGGCTGGGGTTCAGCGCCACTGTCCCAGACTCAGTGCCTCCCCCACCCAGACCACGCTCACCATCTTGGGGTACGGAGCACGGCCATACGAGAAGACCTCCCACAGCAGCACCCCGAAACTCCAGACATCGGACTTGCTGGAGAATTTCTGTGGGGCCCAAGACCAGGGTGAGGAGGGACCCTTCAGGGTTTCAGCTCCAGTCCCTGATTCCTCCAGAAAGTCCCCCTGGATTGTCCTTCACTCTCTGGTCCCTTCCTAACAGATTCCATTCCCTGAGTCCGTGCCCCCCTGGCTAAGTGGAGCTCAGACTCAGTGCAGGGAGGAGGTTGGTCATTCTCGCTATCAGCACTGAGCCCAGAAATGGGGAAACTGAGGCCCAGACAGGGTCACACACAGGAGAGACAAGATGGGCACTAAAAAGAACAACTGTGGGCCTGGCTGGTGTAGCTCAGTGGATGGAGCGCGGGCTGGGAACCAGAGGGTCCCGGTTCAATTCCCAGTTGGGGCACATGCCTAGGTTGCGTGCCAGGTCCCCAATGAGGGCCATGTGAGAGGCAACCATACATTGCTCTTTCTCCCTCCCTTCTCCTCTCTCTTAAAATAAATAAATAAAATCTTAAAAAAAAAAAGAACCGTGGGCCGGCCAAGTACTCACTGGGGAGGCAGAGCCATTTCCTTTGGAGGCTCAGAGAGGCCAAGACACATACCCAGGATCACACAGTGGAGCTGAGGCTCCAAGGTCCCTGGGACAGAGGGGTACTCACCCCGTGTTTGAGCGCCTCCGGCGCCGTCCACTTGACCGGCAGCCGGCTGGAGTCGAGCCCCTTCCGCTCAGCTTTGGCCAGGCCAAAGTCGCTGACCTTGGCCACCAGGTCCTCAGAAATGAGGATGTTTCGGGCAGCAAGGTCTCGATGCACCAGCTTCTTGCTCTCCAGGTACTCCATGCCCTCGGCCACGTGCCTGGCGGGGGGGGGCACGGGGGCTCCAGTGGCCAGGTCCACAGCTCCCAAGGCCAGGCTCCTTTCTGCTCTATGCCTTGGTTTCCCCTGACCTTGGAAAGTTTCCTCCCTGCCCTCCAGGGGCCCTACTCACAGGGAAAACTGCAGAAGCTGTGGGGTGTTCACAAGGGCCCGGCCCCGAGTCCGTAGAAAGTTCACCAGGTTGCCCTGCAGTGGGGGGGTGGGGGGGGACATGGGGCTAGAGCATGAGGCTTCCTGGCTGCCCCCCCAAGCCCCCCTGCACCCTGGCCCTGCCAGACCTTGCTCACGTGCTCCATGACGATGTAGAGCCCCTGGTGCAGAATCACGCCCAGCAGACGCACCAGGTTCTTATGCTGCATCTTCCTGCGGGGGACAGGTGGGGGGTGAGGGCACAGCCAGAACTCCTGACCCCAGTGCTCCCGACCCCTACCGAGGACTCACGTCATGACTGCTGTCTCATCCAGGAAGGCCTGGGCCGTCACGTCGCACTTGATGTTCTTCACGGCCACCTTCTGGCCCAGGTACTCGCCCTGAAGGACCGCTGTGGGGGGGTGGGGGTGGAGACCAGGACCCAGCAGCGATGGGGACAGACACGGGGACATACCGACTCATCCTGACCCCCGTGTACACCAACACAGCCTCTGTTGCCCAGGCCTGGAAACCCCCTTGCCCACACAAGCTCCAAACCCCTAATCCAAGGAAATCTAGGGGTGTGTAAACTCTGGTCCTAGGGCCAAATCCAGTCCAATCATGGTTTTTGGCAAGGTCCATGAGCTCAGATTGATTTTTACATTTTTTTTTTTTAAATTCTCACCTGAGGATTTAAGAGAGGAAGGGGAAGAGAGAAACATCAATCGGCTGTCTCCCATATGCGTCTCAACCAAAGGCTCAAACCTGTGACCTAGGTATGTGCCCTGACTGGGAATGCAACCTGCAACCCTTTGGTGTATAGGATGATGCTCCAAAAAAATGAGCCACCCAGCAGGGCAGGTTTTATATTCTTAAATGGTTAAAAAAAAAATCAAAAGTGCTGTGGCTGGTGTGGCTCAGTGGATTGAGTGCTGGCCTGCGAACCAAAGGGTCGCTAGTTCGATTCCCAGTCAGGGCACAAGCCTGGGTTGCAGGCCGGGTCCCCAGTGGGGGGCGCTTGAGAAGGAATCACACATTTATGTTTCTCTCCCTCTCTTTCTCTCTCTCTTCCCCTCTCTCTCTAAAAAAATAAAAATCTAAAAAAAAAAAATCAAAAGAATGTTATTTCACGACACATGAAAATTATAGAAAATACAAAATTCAGTGTCCACAAAGTCCTGTTGGCACACAGCCACGCCCATTGGTTTACCTATTGTCTGTGGCTGCTTTTCTGTTACACACACACAACTGAGCAGATGTGACAGACTGGCCTGTAAGGCCAAAAATATTTGCACGTCGTTTCCTTGCAGAGAAAGACAGCAGATCTAAGCCCCTGAGCTCCCCAGATAATCGGTTCAGGAAGTGGCATTCCAAGCGGAGACCAGCATGCACAAGAACCTGGAAGTGTGAGGGACTCAGGTCTGCCAGACGCCCGCCTGAGTTAATTCACTCCTCACAAGAGCTGCTGTCACCTCCTTTCTTGGAGCAGGAAACTGAGGCTCATAGAACAGAATGGTTTGCCTTCAGCCCCCCAGCCTACGCCCCCACTCACCTCCAAACTCCCCCTCTCCAATCTGCGCTCCCAAGGTCAAATACTGCAGGTTCAGTAACCAGCCAGCTGTGGGACAAAGACCTGGTCAGAGGGGTAACAGGCTTTCCCAGCCCCTCCCATCCAGGGCGCCACCTGGAGAGACCAGGTGGCATCTCCCGAAGCACCTAGATGTGGGCACACATTCAGTGGCCGCTGTTCCCAACCATGGTCCAAGGGCATGTCTGAGGCGCCCCGCTCCTGGCACGGATTATCATCTGGTCTAAGGCAACACAGCCTACCCTTCGGGGCTGCCTGTCTCCTCTACCTGGAGACTGTGTCCCTCCAACACCCCGAGGGCTCTTCCTTTTACAGTCCTTTACCTCTGACTAGTAAAGCTTCTGGAACCTTTAGGCAACTTCCAGTGCTCTAAGTCCTGTCTGCTCTGGCCTGCCTCCCTGACCCCTTGTCTCAAGCAGGCCAGTGTTCTCCCCAGCCTTCCCCTCTGGTGGGTTCTGTAGGCCCTTCCCTATCTCGGTCGGGAGCCCTTCGGCACAATCAGGCACAGCGACACCAGCTTCCACCCAGGCGCCGTCCCCAAGATGTCTAGGTTTTCCCAGGACAGACACATGCATCCAAGGAGACAGCCAGAATCAGCAGGTTCAAAACACAGTGGGGGTGGCTATGGTCGGGACCTTCGCTTTGGGACTTGAGTATTGATGACTTCAGCACGAAGAGGCTGGAGAAGCCTCTCAGGTGAAAGGAACTGAGTGCACAATAGAATGGAAATGAGAGGAAATGAGTCACAACCAAGGGGGCTTGTGAATGGAGGAGGGGCCACGTAGATGAGGCAGGAAAGAAGTTCTCGGCCACAAGGGGAAGTTCTGGAAGGCAGGGAGCTGCAGGGCCTCCCTTCTCAATGCAGGGTAGTATGGTAGGTGGGCTTTCGGGTAGCAGGTTGCCTCTGGAGGCAGAGGAGCAGGGGTCAGGAGGAACTGCCCCCAGAAGGAGATGGTCCGATGGGAGGGTCTGAGGCCAGGCTGGAAGGTGGCAGGAAGGGGATGTGGGAGGGTGGGTGGGTCGAGGTTTGGGCCAGGTTTCCAGCTCAGGTGACAGGGCAGATGGTGGGGACAAGGGAGAAGCAGCAGGTATGGGAATCCGCTCAATTTTGGGCTGATTGGCATCTACGGGTGCCCCGTCTGACCCAGGGGCAGGCCAGGCCTTCCAGCACGGTGCCAGGCACAGCGCCGTGCCCAGGTGCCGTGGCCTGGGCTGTGCGCCAAACCCCGGGGCGCCCCTCCCCAGGTGGGGCGAACGTGGGCAGAGAGGGTGCAGACCCCTACCCTTGGCCAGCTCCTCCTCTGCCGATTTGGTCCCCTGCTTCCGCTTGGGTTTCACGAGTTTCGTGCAGATGGCCCCCTTGTCCTTGCTGTAATGCTGCGGGGTAGGGTGGGCAGAGGTGGCTGTGAGTCGGACCCCTTTAAGCAGGGGCACCCCAGCATCCCATCCCCTCCCTGGGGGTGGGCTCTAGATGGGGTGGGCATGAGCTGTTAAGGAGAGGGGTTTGGTTCCCCCAGGATGTGTTGGGCGGGTTTCCATGAGAATGGGGAAGGATGGGGGCAGTCTCTGGATTGCTGCCAACTCCAGGTCCCTGGAGGAGCCACCCAGTCCTTGAAGGTGGGACCCGGAGGGCTCCGACCAGCTCTGTGGTTGGTGGTCCACGGGGACCAGCTCCTTCTCTGCACTGGGGAGCCTGTGGCTCTGTGGGTCCCCATCTCATTACAGTTAGGATGGGGCGGGGCCTGGGGGACATGCTGCTCCCAGGTCCAGGTGCACCTCCACCATATCCATGAGGTTGCAAAAGCAGATGGCCTCATCTATGGTCAGGTGGCCGTCGCGGTGCAGCACGCGGTAGTGGAACACTTCTTGCAGGAAGCTCACACACAGCACATAGTCACCAGGATGCCTCACTGACTCGCGCACCAGGAACAGCCCATCCTCGGGCGGCTGCAGCAGTTGCACCGCTTCGTGGCCTGAGATCTTCCCGTGGAACCACCTGCAGTGGCAGGAGGGTGGATTGGGTCCAGCTGGCCAAGCCCTCCTGAACCCCCATCCCAGGGCTCACCCCACAACTCACGGCATGAGGCTGAGTTTGGAGTCAGCTGAGAGGGCTTCGCGTTCCCGAAGTGCGCCAGCTGCCAACAGCCCCTCCTGCCCGCTGGCATGATGCTTGGCTCGATACCAGCTCTTGCTCTGCCAGGGAGGGAGCCAAGGGTCCGTATGGTGGCAGGGGTGGGGTGTTCCTGGCAGAGTCCCATCCCCAAACACACCCAGGCCCTCAGGCCACAGCTCACCTCACAAGCCTCCAGGATGGTGACCACGTCGCCCTTGCGGAAGGCCAGCTCTCCGGGCTTTGGGCGCGTGTGCTCACACTTGGTGATGCATTGGGTGCCTGGGGCCCAGCGCCTCTGGGTGGGAGGCATGGGGGAGAGGGGCAAAGGAGGCATGAAGGAGATCCCCCCGCCCCAAGAGAGAGATTGGACTGAGAGAAAACACAAGAAATGGGGAGAAGGGGAGAGAAGACAAGGAAGGGAGCAGCCAGCAGAGACATTAGTCACAAACAGAGGGCACTCGGAACAGGTCAGGAAAAAAAGGTAAAAGAGATGCAGCACCAGGTGACAGAGACAGATCGGAAGACACCAGCCAGAGGGGACCTGGGTCAGAGTATTACGCGCCCCCTTCCCACGGAGCGGAGGCCCTGTGGGTGTGCACTGAGCTGAGGGAGGGCCAGGGACCCGGGAACCCAGGCTGGGGTACTCACCGTGGGCATCCTGGCTGGATGGGCAGGGGTGCCAGGCGTGGAGAAAGCGAAGGTTCACCTGGGGAGGGGGCAGAGACCAGCTGGAGAGCACAGATTCAAGCCAGGCTGGGGCTCTGGGGGCCGTCACTACCACTACCAGCCCAGGTGGAGGCACCAGCCAGGGGCATCCCCAGGGGGAGTCCCAGACATGGGTTCTCCAAGCCCTTCGGGAAGGTGGCCTTTACCCGGGGAGTTCCTTCGAAGCCATGAGACATCAGTGAGGAAACCACGGAGCCTAGCTCCACCATTGTTCCCAAGGGGAAACTGAGGACTGAAATGGACACAGAGCAAGTGGTCATAGGCTGGTAAGGAGGGGGCGCCTGGCTCAGGCCCCAGTAGCCCACACGGCGCATGGGGAGCTTGGTGCCAACTAATCAAGCCTTGTTCTTCCTCTTTTTTGGTGAGTAGGCAGGAGCAGGACAAATACAGAATGACTCAAGGTCATTCCCAAGAAACTCTGACCCTATAGTGGGGCAGTGCCGCCCTGCTGTGCTCATCTGGCTGGCTAGCTGAACCTTTCTAATCCCCCTCACCCCATCCCACCCGAGGACAGACACACAAGCCCCTCATTGCTGCTTGGGTGGGGACTTTATCACCCCCGGCCTCCCCCATTGACCCCACCACAGGTGGCTGGGCAGTGGGACTTGTTCCAGGGTTAGTCTCTGCCCCTTCAGTGTGAGCCCTCATAAATTCCCAGCCCTACATGTACTCACACGCATACTGATCCATGTACACACGAGCACACAGAGAAACACATGGGGCTTGGACACAGGTGGACACAGGTACCCACAGGCACGCAGGTATGCAAGCAAAGGCACTTCCCCCTAGAGACAGGTGTGCACACGCGTCTACAAGTGTGTACACACACACACAGATGCTCATGCATCTGGAAACGTATCTGTCCACCCCCCTCCCAAGACGTACAGAACCACACTTGAACACCTGGGCGACATACGCTGGGCCACCCGGGCACGAAGAGCTACACGCAGGACCGCGCACACGCATCTCGGTCACACGCGCACATCCCTCCACGTGTACGCGCGGGTACACACACCCAGGCACTCGCAGACGCGCACACCTCCCACCCAGGAAAATAGCCCCCACCCGCGCCTGAAAGCCTCTAACCGTCCCCACCCCAGCCTCGTACCCGCCGCCACGCGCCCCGGACGCGTGCACTTATGCGCACACCAGCTCTTCTCATGCACGCCTGAGCCTCCCCGGAGCCCTACGGTTCTCAACGCCCCGCGGTCTCTCCCCACATCCCCGCTGCCCGCTCACCTGCTCAGGGGGCGTCTCCGGGCCGTGCCCCGCACCCGCGCCCAGGAGGATCCCCGCGCGCTGGCTGCGCACCCCGAGGCAGCCCCGGCTGCACAACTTGGAGCAAGTTCCTCCGTTTCCTCATTTTGGGCGGGGGGGTGGGGGCGGGGGGAGGTGGTTTGGGGGGGGGGAGCAGGAGACGCCGCGGCCTGAAGGCCCTCGCGGGTCCTAGCGCCGGTCGCACTGCGGTCTCCTCTGCGCGCCGCCGCCGGCCCCTCCCCGCCCCGCCTCCGCGGTTCCCGGCACCTCCCCTGCAACCCGAGTGGGGAACTGGAGATTCTCAGGGATTTCTTGCAGCTTCCTGGCCAGGAGCCTCGGGGCGAGCACACCGCTCCCTGCCCATCCCGGGAGGCAGAGGCATTGGAGCATAGAGCAGGTGCCGCAGCGTGCGAGGGAAGGGGGGGTGCGTGAGTGAGCTGCCTGTCGGGGAGGGAAGCAAGCCGCAGAGCCCATTCGACATAGTGGACCCTCTGACTCGGCATTCCAACGTCCTCATTCAGCTTCTCTGCCAACGGGGACTCATTTAACTAATCACCTGTCGCTGTAGAGGGCTGTTGGTAGCTGGTGCAAAGAAAACACCCCCAAAATGTTCACCACTATGTCAGTATCATCATCATCATCACCATTAAGGGAAAACTGGGGCTCCAGGAAAAAATCATGTGGAACTGGAGGTCTCCAGGTGGAGCAGCCTTCTTTTGGAAACTAAAGGGGCAGCCCAGCTGTGCCGGAGGCAGGACTGACTCTCACTTGCCTCCCACTTGCCTCCCTTTCCTCCGCTGTGGGGCCAGGCAACACTGGCCTCCTTCTCAGTGGACAGCCAGATGAGCCCTGGATGGCCAGGGCACTGGGCACGGGCTCCAGCGACGGCTCCATGGGCTCCCTTACCATTCCTTCTAATGCAGGGGATCCACTTGGTCAGCGAAGAAGCTGAGCTGGGGAGGGTAATGAACCAGGATGCCAGATAGCGTGGGTCCTGTACTGACCTTCTGCTACCCCAAAAGGTTTAGGGGCTATGCTTCCAAAGCACCGCAGGATTTCGGGGAACAGTGGCCCAGTTCTTAGAGTCACAGAACGTCCACATTGTGCAATATGATATGACAAAAACTAGGAAACTATGTGTTAAGGTGATGAAACCCACAGCTGTTGAAAACCACCACTGCCAGGGTGGGACACGGTGTGAATGGCACGATCCCGTTTTTGTTACCTAGGAGAGAAGGAGAGAGTAAATCGGTGGGGAAAGTTCCAGAAGGGAACCCTCCACCTGGCAGCAAGGTTGTCCCCAGCAAGGGAGGTGGGCAGGGGGAGAGGGTGGGAGGGGATGCCGTTCCTGCCTGGCGGTGTGATTTATCAGTGGTGGGAGTGTTTGCACAGAGGACCCTCTGAGAACATTCCTGCTGAGCGAGGGCTCCCTGTGCTCCACAGACCCCACTGTGGGTCAGTCCCAGGGTGTGCCCCCTACCTGCTGCCTCCCAGTCACCAGCATAGGGCTGGGATCCTGCAGCTGGCATTCCATCAGGTGATGGAAGCCAACCTTACATGGCGAACCACCATTGCTTGCCAGAAACAGAAATTCGGCCTGAAAATAGCCAAAGTGGAAACCCACAGCATCATTAGATTCTCACCAGAGACTGCAGTGGCCTCAGCCCTGACAGGAGCTGGCATCAAAGAATTTAAGATGCCCTGGCACCCGTGGAGACTTTCTCCTGGTTGCAGGCAGAGAGACAGGAAGACTGGGCTGGCTTTCTCCCTCTGTGAATGGATGCTTAGTGTCCAAGGAAACCTACATCCTACCCAGGACCTTTGGGGGTCCTTGTCCCATGATCAGAGGAAGCAAAGGTGTTGAGACAGGGAAAAGACAGACTTAAGGAGACAATGTCAAGTGCCAAGTCTCAAAGGGCTGGCCTATTGTACAGGAAGCCCCCCAGGGTGTAGGCACCGGGCACTGAGCAGTGCCTAACTCTAGAGGGGTAGATTTGAGTTCATGGTTTATTTGGGTCAGAACTATGGAAGAGGTGAGCTCCCCATCATTGGAGGCATCCAAGAATTAGCTGCTTTGAATTACAAAGACTCGATGGGTCTTCCAGGCCCCAGAGGTGGGCAACACTAGTTTCTCCGGCCTGCTGCCAAGAGCTGGGAGACTCACCCTTCCCTTCCACCTGCTTGAAGCCACATCAGCGGATCAGGAGCCAGAATTCCCCAGTCCCAGGCTCCTCACCCTCCATATTTCAGCCCTGTCAATTTGATTCCAGAAATTCTTTGACCCTCCCTGGGCCACACATCTGGTGCAGGATGGTGACACAGCAGCCCCCTCCCTCATCTTCCAGCTGCCTCCAATTTTTCTCCTTGCTACCATTTACCTTCCATCACTAAGGGATGAAAATGTGACTGTGGTCCTCCCGTGCTCTAAATCCTTCCATAGCTCCCACTGCCTGCAGGACAGAGCCTAAAACACAGCAATCTGGCATCCAGGGCTCTTCATGTTTAGCCTCCAGCTACCTCCATGGCCTCGTCTGCTTCTGCTCCCACGGAGCACCCCATAGCCTGGCACCTCTGAACAGCAGGAGTTTGCCTGCTTCTGCACTGCTGTCCTCTGCCTGGAATGCACTGCCCCCACCCGGCTGGCATCTTCATTTCATCCTCCTGTGCCCCTCTCAGCTGGCCCCACTTTTCTGAAGCCTTCTCAGACAACCCTACCCTTCTCAGAGCAAGACCTCACTTCTATGCCCTGAAAGGATCCCTCGCTGGAGGTACTAGCTGTCTTGTCTCACTGTGTGATGGGGCAGGGGCCTGGCCTTGGTGACTGAAACCATCAGCCTACCTGAGAAGGAGCCAGCCTGGAGGAAGAAGAGCCGAGAAACAGAGAGAGACCGAATCTTGCAGGAAGAATTCAAATCCTTGGATTTAGCCACTCCTGGAGTTCACTCTGTGCCTAGTGTAGGAAGCCAGTCTCTGCTTTTTGATTGCTCAGGAGGGAGTTTCCGCAACTTGCAACCAAAAGAATTCCTAATACTAGAACGGGACCAGAGTGGGGTGTTGAAATGAACAGTGTCTGTGATATAGAATCTGGGAGTCAGATGAGGGAGATGAATTTCTTGGGTGTCCCTTCCCTGAGCTGATAAATCTGCCTCTGTGCACTGGATCAGGTGGTGTTGGCTTCTGTCACTTGCAACAGAGGAACCTGGATGGACCCACCTTGTCCTTTGCCTGAATGCCTTTCTTTT